>JAQFVV010006406.1:1206181-1525673 GCA_028023455.1 Epiperipatus broadwayi | reverse complement strand
TACTACACAGTTGTTGGCAATCTAGACATTGATTTACATAATTTAGCATATTAATATTACTTTTATAAATAAATATTAAGTTATGGACAACATTGAATCCCAAATTCCATTAACAGATCCAAAAACAAGAAATTGGCATGTGATTAAAAATACACCATCATTGTGTAAATACCAATTACTCAAACTGATTATAGACAGTGTTAAAGCACAGGCATGCTTTTGTTTTTATATAATCATATAAAATATTAAAAAGTAATAAATATTCTCTAAATTAATGAAATTTAACAAAATGAAGGGTTATAGTTTTTGTTCATTATTTTAATATGTAGCAAGAATAACTAGATGGATGTTTTAATATTCTCTATCTGAAAGAAAAATGTTAAACTTGATTAGAATATAAAAAAATTCCAATATTCGCATGAATTCAAAGCAAAGTTGTAAATATAACAGACATGAGTATTATGTGAATGTTTTGATAAATTTCTTTTATATAATATATAAATAAATAAAAAATCTTTAAATTATTTATGATTTTATTCACATAAAATACAAAACATTTCTAAAGTAATTTTTTTGAGAAAATATATAAATACTTTTTAAATTAAATCTCTTGATGTTAAAAATATTTATATCAAAAGTTATAGTTGAAAAAAAAGTATATAAATGATTATGATATAAAATCCATATAGCTATTTGAGTTAGATAGCTGGGTTTGAAGATATTTAAGTGTCTGGAAATTTCAGATTTTACTCAATAGTTACCTCTTAGATAAATGCTGGCTTTGGGTTGGTATTTTTAGATCTAGTGTCTAAAACTATCCTAGCACCTCTCAGAGGAGTGCCAAAGCACAAAACTATTGGTCAGGGGTTTGGGTGTGGTTTTGTGATAGAGATATTTTAAATGCTTTCTCTGGCTAAGCATTTATCATAAAGCTTGTTTAACAATTAGCAAAGATCTTTGTTTATGTTTAAAATGTAGTCTGCTAAATATAAGAATGACATTTAAGTATAAAAGATTGCTTAATATTTATATATCACCCTCATTATCAATTATCACTTTCAACAACTATTCTTTCTCTACAGGATTAAGGTCTCTCTACGTTTAACCAATTTTTTGCGCATTTATTTTAAATAGCCACCTCGTGGATAATTTATTAACACTTCATGCTTTCTATTTTAAAGAATAAACCTTTATTCTTATCGTATTTTTTTTTATTTAAAAAAATTACAAATGCGAGATCAAAAAGTATTCTTAAGAATAATATTCTAAACCTTTAAAATACTAGTCACAACAAACGGTTTTATTTTTTTTTGTCCTTGACTTCAAAAAGATATTTGTTATGAAATAAAATTTATCTAAACTCTATTTCTATTAAACAGAATACATAAAACAATGAAATTAAAATATAAAATTTCATTTATAATTTGAAATTTTTTAAAAAAAAAACAGAAAGATTTTATTGAGGTGTTCTTTGTTCATTGTTTTCCCCAACAATAACAAAATCTTCGTTGTTAGCTGTGAGGTCATCGCAGCCGCCTAGCAAGCAAGTAGTTGGTTGCAGATGGTTGTGGGTTCGCGTCGATGCTATGACATATGAGAAAAAAAAAACTTCCTGTTTGCTTCTATAAACTTTTTCGTGACATAGATTCTTCTAAAAAAACAAGTGTATTCAAATAAAATTTTCATCTAAACATCATATGATTTTCAAAAAATTTATATTTTATTTGATTCCACAAACAAATATACACAAGCTACCGTAAACTTAAGATTTTCGATTTCGAGTTTTAAGCATAATGTGGGTATGTACAAGTATCATATTTTCTCTGGTAAACTCATCCAGTTTCTTTTGTTATACTTTACTCCATATTATACTGATATCTAAAGATTTTGGTTGGAATTAATAAATCAATATACATTTTAATTCAATTTTTTTTATCATTAAAGGAATGGAATATCAGCAAACAAATCTTACAGATTGCTGTAATTAAACCATTCTAACCTAAGTAATTATAGCATTACAAAGAAATATGTAAAATTTCAGAGCTTTTTAATAATGAATTAATCCAGTTTCTCTGAATCATAACCTTTCTTCTTCAAATCATGCCAAAAACTTTGGATTTCATCTATCTATCTCACATGTAGTATTTTTCTAGATCTTTAATCTTTTGGAGTCCATTTTAAGATTTCAAATTCCCATTTATTGTTATCCCTTTTTAAAATATGCGCATTCTAAATCCAAGCCAATATCTTAATCCTTTTAATGATATTAATGATACCTATTGGTTCTCTCACCCAAATATTTGACCTTTGATCCTTATTATACACAACATAATTAATCACTTCATTGATATCTCTGAAGTTTCTGTGTTCTTCTTCTGCTAAGTGTCCAAACCTCTTACAAAGTAAGAACTGTTAAAACACATTATTAAAAAACCTTTTTCAAATAGATTGGCATATGTCATTTTAATATACACTTGGTTTTACAAAAAGTACTCCCTTCTTGTTTAATCCTATAACCAATTTTGTTTATTATGTTTCCATCTGTATTTGATAAAGTTTCTCTAAATTATGATTATGGCTGTTTACTTTCTGTTTCTGATATAATTTATTGAGCATTCTTTTAGTTTTATTATTTATGTTTATATATTTCTTATTTTTATCTGAGAATTCTTGCAACATTTTCTGAAGCCCTGAAGCATTATTTGCAAAAGTAGCCACCTCATCACCAAAATCTGGATGACAAAAATAATATCCATGTGTTTCCCACTTTAATCCACAAAATACTTGTATAACTATTGAAAATCTATTGGAGGTATTAATCCACCCAATCACATAATCTTATGAATTTCATTTGTCTTGGTGTAACCACATAATATCTTTTTTATATTTTTATAAATTATCTTTAGAATATGACAATATACTGGGTCAATACTTTGATGGTTGAAAATATTAATCATTATGAATACACTGTAGAATTAAGTAATTTTCCATAGTTTACACAAAAAGCATAATGCAAATCACACTAATATTTTTTAAAATGTTTTCAGCATTTAAATGTGCTTCTCTGCCTAAAATCACATTTAAATTCATCTGTAATTATCTTGGTAAAACTGGTAAGTATGTAATTTTTAATATTCTTATCACAATACTTTCTTCCAATTTTCTGGTACATATTTTTACAAACACCTTTTCTATTTCTTCACAACATTAATTCCAACATTTTCTAAAGTTTTTCTCTTCTTCAAAGTTTTAATTGTATGCTTCACCATTTCATTTAAAATGCTTGCAATTCAAAAGATTTTATAATTATAGTGTTTAATTTGTTTTCATGTTCTTTATTATTACATACTTATTGGTAAAACTGTTACACATATTTTATGATGGTATTCCTATTTTTAGTAATAGTTTTGACTATTTTCTTATTGCTAAAATAACTTTTTTCCAATTCAGATGTTATTTTATACTTGTTGAAAGTATTATATACTTGTCAATTTACAGTTATACTTTTTATATAATTTTTTGCATTTTTGTACTAGCTATCTTTCTTATGGTTCTTAATAAAGTATCAGCTATCTTAAACCACTAAACATCACATGATCACCATCTCTTATGCTAGCACACAACTGTTATTAAACAGGCAAAACTCTCAACACAGAAGTGTCATCCTGTGCCAAACAGAGTAATCAATGGATGCCAGAAGGCTTGTGCATAAAATCCCCACATAATGCCTACTCATCCAATATCCCCAGACTAGGTTCTGGCTTGTGGTGAGTTCAGACCCATATGACTATATAAGCTATTGAGCTTAGATTGATCAATTTGATTCTCATAGTTTTGTAGTTAAGTAGAAATAAAAGGGGGCTGCTGGAGGCTTGCTTTAGATCCTAAGATCTAGGTGCAGTGCTATCAGATTCAGGCTCCTCACTGATGAAGGCCACAAACCAGAAACTAGTCTTGGGATATTGGGTGATTAAGCACTAGATGGAGCTTTATACACAAGCCTTTTGGAATCCATTGATTACTCTGGTTGGCACAGGATGGCACTACTGTATGGAGAGTTTTGCCTCAACCATATTCACACTCTAACCATATATTAAAATTATTAACAAGTTGCAAATTAAATTCAGTGAAGTACTTATGAAGGTTAGAAGTATCAACTGTTAGTGCTGACTTTTTAAAACAGTTTTATCTCATTAATTTTGCTTAGACGTGCTGAATCTATTAAGAACGGTACAATCTTGAAATACATATTTTATAATAATCAAAATAGATTATAATTCTGCTGCCTGTAAATATGTATATATATATAATGTCTTTTTATAAAGGTAAATAACTTAAAATAAAAAAAATAATTCTGCTGTATATTCATTTAGATGTTCCATGTCCATTTATGTTTAGCATTTTTCTCATTTTTTTCCCATATCTCACTGGGGATAGACATATTAATAATATAAAAATCATTATTTCATTTAAAGATTGCTATTTTAGAAATCCATTTATATTTTATATACATGCAATTTATCCACTCTACTTTAAATACTTTTTAGCAAAACTTTTTTGTTGCACATATATGAATGCACATTTTTATGTTTCAACTGTCCTGCAGACTTCTTCAGAGCCACTTTTACTTCAATTTTTTAAAAGTTGCTTTTAAAAAATTAAAGTAAAAGTGGTTCTGAAGAAGACTGCAAGGACAGTCAAAACATAAGATTATGTATGCATATCTATCAATAAAGGATTTTGCTAAAAAGGGTTCAAAGTAGAGTGGATAATTTGGATTTATATAAGATATTACAGCAAAATAAAGGAAGTGATCAATTTGGTAATATTTCATCTATATTTTATCAAATTGTTATAATGTAAGGGGTTTGAACACAGACTTTCATTAGCTATCCACTCTATCTCATATAACTGATACATATGACCACACATATATGAAAGAGAAATGATCTCCAATATATGTATTTCATACAGGATCAATACTCATCAGTTGGTCCAAATCATCATTTTCCATACACACACACATATATATATAATCAGTGCTCAGTTTATATTAATATAGCAAATCTTCAAACTTTAATGGACAGGCTTTAATCTACTCCATTCTCCAACTCTTCAGCCATCCATATTATTGGAAATCTGATGAAGCTATGCCCAAATTTCTTAATGCTGCTGATATTATTATCATGCCCATGTTAACTTTAAGTATTGGTTATATGATATAGAGTAGAGAGCTGAAAGGAACTTGAAAGTCTGAGTTCAAAACCCCTACATTACATTCAAACTCAAAGTATATAAATTATGCTTGCATTTCAAAAATATCACAAATTGTTATAAGTAATTTAACACTAAATAAAATAATTGACCAGTAATTTGCTTAAAATGTTTGATGTTTAACAAAGGCAGCAGAATCAATATTAATTAGGAAATTTACTCCAATTAAATTAGTCATTCTACCACTGAAGTCAGTCACACAATGCAATTGACACTAAAGTGTTTATTTATTGACAAATTTTAATGCCAGACAAAAACATTCTCATTCATCTTTAGTGGCCAATAAAATTGAATGTCTTTTAAATAATTTATTTTATTTATTAATGAAATTGAAAATAAGAATCTAAATGTTATAATATGCTTGCAATTGAGTAAGTTTGGTATTAAAGACTTTCAAAATAGTCATCACATTGCCATTAATTAAATAATGTTAACCTTTTAAATACAGAAGGCTGGAATAATATGTTCGGAAATCGTTGTAATATTTATCAAAGTGTGAATATATAGTATTCTTCTGTAAAATTCAAACCTCAAACTTTTAACTCTGCTAAAAATCTTACTAACCCAGTTCCTTTATTCTAGTCCCACATTTCAAAATGATTGTGATTGAGTATGATGATTATAAGATAATTCAATCTGAATGTTTAAGCTAATATATTATATATTACTATATTAGCATTAAACATCACATGACCACTATCTCATACTAGCACATAATTGTTATTAAACAAGACAAAACTCTCTCCATACAGTAGATCTAGGTGCAGTGCTCTCAGATCCAAGGCTCCTCACTGATGATGGCCACAAACCAGAAACTAGTCTGGGGATATTGGATGAGTAGGAACTAGGTAGGGATGTTATGCACAAGCCTTCTGGCATCCATTAATTACTCTGATTGGCACAGGGTGGCACTACTGTATAGAGAGTTTTACCTTGTATATTAGCATTATATAAAATGAACAAACACCAAAAAAAAATAAGTTGAGAACTTTCTTTCTAGGATTGTAGTATCTTATGTTTTTATGGAAGTAATATAATTTTCTACTTATTCTTTTCCTATATGTTGATTTCTATTATAACATATCATACCAGAAGTTTTTAAGAAAATTTGTTTGCAATGAAGTGTATATGAAAGAAGTATTATAATCAATATATATATACTTTATCAATACTTTTATTTATATATATAAAGGTCATATTAAAATGTATAATTATTTTTGTTTATATTTTGTATTTAATTATGTATATCAATATGTGAATAAGTGTAATAATTGTATAATTATATATTTGAATATTGTAGCTCTGATGATGACTGCAGGACAGTCGAAACTGTTAGTTTAATACAAATAAAAGTATTGATAAAGTGTATAAAAAGGTGTAAATGGTATGATATATCTTATGTTTTTAAAATAGCATTTGTGCATTCCAAAATTATCCTTGTTTTTCCAGTCTTTACATTTCTCATCTACAACAAAAGTTTTTTTTTAAAAACTGCCTTTTATATAATTTGAATGTCATTGAACAACTTGTAATCAAAAAAAAAAAAACTTTAGTCACCCATTCTGAAACTGTGGCTATTTTGAACAATCTAAGATTCTACAGCTTTAGACATCAGGTTTAAACATCATTTGATTAAATTCATATTTTGAATATCCTTCATATATGATTTTACTTTATACAATAAACATTATTTGGATTGCTTAATGTTCTCTCTTCTTTAATTATAACATTCTAACAGTATTTAATACTGGTAGGAGTAATGTGAACTACCTTCTAGCACATATCACTTACTCATTGAGCATGATACCTTTTATGTACGTAAATTGCTTTCTTTACTAAATCTTAGTGTCAATAGGTTTCAGAACTTTACTTACACTGTCTTAACATAAAATCTGATGAAATGCCTAAAGACAACTATCTTGTAAACAGAAATCATCAGTGTTTTTATAATATCATGCAATAAGTAAACCAGTCAATGTTTAATAGTTTCATATGTTCTGAATTTATGTGTGGTAATATAATTAAAAAATCCTGTTGTGATCATTAAACAGATCTATCATTCTTATAAATAACCCCCTCCCCCCATCAACAATTATTTTATACACAGCCTGTATATTTTTTCCATTTTTGTCATATTTAAGTAGGTTAGTAAATGGCTTTATTATAAGCATTTTTGGGCACTAAGTGTAATAATGAAATTATATTTGCCTGAAGGTTTACCATAGTGGCAGTTTAGTTGTATTATATTTTGGGCTACTTCAGTATTTAATATTAGACAATGGAAATTCCAACACGTACATGCAAATGAAATTATGGATTTATACAACCATATAAAGACTGAAATGGAGTTGAGCTGGGCATATTGTTAGAAGAGATGATAATAGATAAACAATTGAAATCTTAAATTGGATTGCAAGACATTGTAAAAGATCCAGAAAAAGACCACATGTGAAGTGGATGGATGAAATAAGAAAGTGTGCAGGGTGATGTGGAGAAGAGAAGCTAAAGATCGGAGAAGATGGATTGAACTTGGAGAGACCTTCATACTGCAGTGAATTGATAATGGTTGATGATGATGATGATGATTTCTATTCTTTAATAGTAATTGCACATCAATTCCGAGAATGATTATATTCGTTAACACTGGCTGTTAATTTAATGTTGGATGACAAACAAATAAAAAAGTAAGATCTATTTAAGAAAGACTTTTGTTCCAGATAATATTATAAAAAAAAAAAACCAACCCACTTTAATATTATCTCGAAAAATATGTTAATTTTTTTAAGAGCACGCAATTACACACGCACACTTATGATTACGTATACACATGTTTAGAGAAGAAGAAATTGACTAACTTTTGTTAAGCAATTTTAAACCTAAAAGCACAGGAATGATTATAAATAAATAACTTGAAGCTAAATTAAAAAAAAGACTTAATTTTGCCATTAAATGTATCGGGAGAAATTTGAGTGAATCGAAACCTCAAAAGCTATTCACTCAACTAATCTATTTCATTTTAAATTTCCAATGTTTTTAAGATTTTATATTTTTAGCGTAGAATGTTCGTATTATTAATTTTATTAGTAAAATAATGTTAAATATGTATATATTAATTATATTATTTTCATATTATGATACTAAAAATTGAAAAAAAATATTTTCAATTAAACTTATATATAAAGTGAGAGAGAGAGATGCATATCTAAAATTACATCATTGCAGTTGGAAACGGGTTATTTAAAATGGTTTTTTAAAAAAAATTCATTAGGATTCTTTTCAATACGTTATTTTGTCTGTATATGTAGTATTACTTTGATCTTAGCTATATTTGTTTTTAATAAAACTTTTATCTTTAAATAGCCATTATTTGTTTGACTCCCGACGTATTGTAATAATCAATAAAATACTAATAAAATAGATAATTTATAAAAGATAAAGAAAAAGATTTTTAAAAATTAATAATCAAGTCTTAAATAAAAAAAAAGATCGATGTACATTAATCATTTCTTATTTATATATATACTTAAAACTTCTATTCCACAGTCCAGTTTTGAAATATACGAATAAACACATATGAAAAACGTTTCGCGGAACCAGCGCAAGTCAAATGATTCAACTCATAATCTGATTTGCTCAGTATTTAACAATAGTAGTTACTACAAATCTACAAATGCCAAATTTCTTGCACTCATTCTTTTGATACGATTCTTACTAAATAAATACACTGATATGTTTATTCATGTTTCAAAAATATGAAATGAATATAAATTTTAAGTATGTCACATGACAAAGGGAAAAAATACAATTGGATTAATATTATATAGTAGTATTGAATAAAAATGATATGCTAATTGAATTTAAATTTTATATCTATGCAAGAAGTGATATAATAATCTCTAATCTAACAAATGATCTCTAATATTCATCAAACTTATTTAATCAGAATCGATAATAGAAGGTTGTGAGTGCATGTAGTTTAACACTTGTATATATATATATATTAGTTGAAAATTTTTTGAACACGATTAGTTAATGATATAATTACTTCAATTATATATATATATTACACTATCAAATAGAATGTAAGAAAAGTGCACCATCAATTCCATATTGAGATAAGATAAAGGATCTGAAGTAATTCACTAAAGAATGTTTTTTAATATTTATAATAAATTATATTTTAAGATCAATAAAGAAGTGCTACAATTTTCTGTAAATGCTAATATTAAATGTATACTAACGGAAAAGCCTCTTTGCATTGCTTTGAGCGTGGGTTGTAGCAGATTATCTAAAGAATTTTCTTGATGCTTTGTGATGAAAAATGCAGGTTCCACATACAAGTAATAACTTATCTAATAAATGTTGTAAAAAGATTGCATTAATAATTACTTTACATGGAAGAATGCACTTAAGGACTGAATATAAAGTTACTAAGCTTAAAAAAGATTTTGAAATTCTTAAAAAAAAAAAAAAAATGCACATTTTAAAGAATTTGTCACATGATAACAAATAAATAATTAATGAATTAGCATATGTTTAAAATGGATGCATTTGTGCTTTGTATATTACTTTATATAGTCACGAAAATATTTTTTTAGATTCTTGTTTTATGCCTTCTAATGTTTTTATTTTCTAAAATTAGAATGGATATAGTACATCACAAGAATGGCAACATGAATACTGGATTGCAAATTACAAGATTTTGATTAGTAAGAAAATGAACAGATTTATACTACTATGCAAATTACTACACACTAGTATGCAAATTATTAGGTTCTCATTATTATGCAAATTACTAGGAATCATTAGTATGCAAGTCACCAGACATCCTCTATTGTGAAATTATCAGACTTGCACTGATATAAAAATTATCAGATTTCTAATAATATGCAAATAATTATATTTTCAGTAATATGCAATTACTAGACTGTCATTAGTATGAAAATTACCAGGTTTTTATTAGTAAAAAAATGAGGATATTTGTTCATTTACAGATGTATTTAGCAAAAAGTCAACATGATATACTATATTGTATAGAATTGACAAAATGTTACTTTAACATAATTTTATTTTATTAACATTGTAATGTCATATTAATTTATCATATTTTATTAATTATTATATTTTGTTTATGCACACACTTTCTAGCATCCATTGATTACTCTGGCTTGCACTGAGTGGTCCTACATATGGCGAGTTTTGCCTTTGTGTTACCAACTTATGTAGCTTAAAGAATGGTGATCACATGATGTTTAATGGATTAATACCAATCCTTCCTAATAGGATTATGATATCTGTGGTTATTAAAGAACCAAAGACCAATATGTATAGATGCTGAACTGAGTTCAGATTTGTATGACTATACAAGGAAATAAGCTTAAATTGAAAATACCATTGTGTGTTCAATTTGCACTCAAAGCTTTATAGTTATCTAAGAAGGTAAAAGTTGGCTACTGGAGAGTTGCATTGGATCCTAATATCTAGGTGCAATGCTCTTTTGATTAGTAAGAAAATGAACAGATTTATACTACTATGCAAATTACTACACACTAGTATGCAAATTATTAGGTTCTCATTATTATGCAAATTACTAGGAATCATTAGTATGCAAGTCACCAGACATCCTCTATTGTGAAATTATCAGACTTGCACTGATATAAAAATTATCAGATTTCTAATAATATGCAAATAATTATATTTTCAGTAATATGCAATTACTAGACTGTCATTAATATGAAAATTACCAGGTTTTTATTAGTAAAAAAATGAGGATATTTGTTCATTTACAGATGTATTTAGCAAAAAGTCAACATGATATACTATATTGTATAGAATTGACAAAATGTTACTTTAACATAATTTTATTAACATTGTAATGTCATATTAATTTATCATATTTTATTAATTATTATATTTTGTTTATGCACACACTTTCTAGCATCCATTGATTACTCTGGCTTGCACTGAGTGGTCCTACATATGGCGAGTTTTGCCTTTGTGTTACCAACTTATGTTAGCTTAAAGAATGGTGATCTAATAGGATTATGATATCTGTGGTTATTAAAGAACCAAAGACCAATATGTATAGATGCTGAACTGAGTTCAGATTTGTATGACTATACAAGGAAATAAGCTTAAATTGAAAATACCATTGTGTGTTCAATTTGCACTCAAAGCTTTATAGTTATCTAAGAAGGTAAAAGTTGGCTACTGGAGAGTTGCATTGGATCCTAATATCTAGGTGCAATGCTCTCAAATCCAAGGCTCATCACTGATAAAGACCGCAAGCTAGAAACTAATCTGGGGATATTGGATGAATATAGATATAATTTTATGCACAAATTTTCTAGCATTCATAGATTACTTTGGCTTGCATTGAGTGGTGCTACTATATAAATAATTTTACCTCTGTGACAATCTATTTCCTAATCGCCCCATTGTTTAATTCAGAGGTAACATTGAAAGCTAATGGTCTATATATCAAAACTCAAACTGTCTCTAACTAGTGCTTAAATATTATGTGACCTTTTGAATAAAAATCACTTGATTATTTTTTTTTCTATTTTAAAATTTACTGGATTTGACTTTGAACTATTTTTAATTTTTTTTTATCATTCTCAATGGTAGTAAATGGTCCCTATGTCAGCAGTTGCAAATGTACATGAAAGTTTTAATACTGAATCCAATATTTACTACTTTGCTAAACTGCATAATAAATTAAATTCTAAAAACAAAAGCAATTACTGAAAGAATAGTTCCAAATTCTCTAAAAAATTTGAAATATATACGTATAAATGGATTATTCTCCTGTACATGAGGGATTAGAATGACTAATATGTCAACATGGGTAGGATGACAACCTTGGCACTAACAAGGGCTTTGAACGTTCCACCATCAGATTTTCAATGAAATGGACGGCTGAAGAGTTGTGAGTTGGAATAGTTTAAAGCCTGCCCATTAAAGTATGAAGATTGGCTATCTTAATATAAAGCTGAGCACTGATTATATATATGTATGAGGATAGTAATCTAGACCAACTGATGATTGCTGGTTTGGCATGAAATACGTATATTGGTGATTATTTATCTTTTCAGCATGTGTGTGATCAGGTGGGTCAGCAATATGAGATGGCACTGAGAGTAGTGGGTCGTGTGAAAGTCTGAGTTTGAATCCTGCATATATTACATATATAAATGCAGGTTGTACAATGTATTAATATTGATAACAATAAATTTTTGATGATTCACATTTTAAATATAGAAATAAAATAAGAAAAGTGATAATGAATGAAAATAAATTATTGTTTCAACATTTCAATTAGCTATTTTAGGCCATTGCAATGGATTTATGTTTCTATTTCATTTTCTAATGAATAAAAACTTATTTTTCACTATATATTTACATTTAAATTTTTTTTATTAAAAAACATAAGTTTAAAGATGTAAAATAATCTTAAAAATAATCTATCAACTTTGAAAATGAATAAAATAAAAGTAAACAGATAAATCATCAAATAGAATTTTTCATTTGTAGTCTTCAGGCTAAAAAATGTAATTGAATGAAAAAATGTTTTACCAGTAAATGTCTATCACTAAAATGAATTTTGGTAAAACACAAATTCATGTAAACAAAATTATTTTTTAAAATATTAACATTCTTAACATTACAAAAAAGCAGCAAAAGATAATAGTGACATTATTGGAAATGAGAATTTATTTAATAGTGTTTTTTTATTCAAATGTAGGCATTTCCTGCTTCCCATTTGTAAATCATCAAGTTGAATGTATACATTGCATGTTATATATAGAGAATCTCCCCAACCCCACACTGGTTTCTGCTATGGGCTTCTTCAGTGAGGTGCTAATTTATTCAGGGGTTGAGGATTTTCTGAAAAAATTGTTAAGAGCTTATTTGCAATACATTTGTAATACAAGCTTGTTAAATTAGGTCATGTGTCATATGACTTGATTTCTTTGTAGCATCACATGTTAGTACAAAAACTAATATTTAATTTAATTTTAGAAAAATAAAAATGAATATGTGAACAAATTATATATAAAATGGCACATTCAATTTCTAGAAAGGAAGTCAGTTTCCTAAAAGCAAAAGTTGTACACTAAATATCTTCTTTTACAGCTGCACCAATGATTTTTGTAAATTGACATTTCATTGAAAGATGTTGATATCTAGATATTCTAATTAGACTAATATCAATCAAAAGATATTTTAGTTTCAATATTCCCATCACATGAATATAAAACTGTAACATGATCAATACAGTAATCAAAAATAAAGCAATATACCCGATGCAACTCCAATACAATGTGATATCACAATTGATAAAAAAAAAACCTGCTGAATAAAAAAATTATACCTATATAAGAATAATCTAATACAGTATTTAAAAATTTGTATGGTTATAATAAAAAAAATACAATAAACTGAAGTGCTTATGTGTGTATATATACTTGCCAAAATTCATCCACATTTAGAAGTCAATGCTTAGTATTTATTATTTTTGAGAAATATTGAAAAAGCACATGTAGTATATACTCATGTAATATATCAAATTATAGTTTATTTATGTTTTTCCTTCCATGTTGTTTTTTTTTTTTTGTAAAGATTGTATTTTTGAAAAAAACCTTTTTATTAATTAACAAAAAAACACAATTCATATTCGAAAATTTCCAAATAAACTGACAGATGCTTCCAGGTAAGTATAAGTTAAAGTAATTATTTTTATGTAAAATTACATCTTATTATAAAGAGAAAATTAATTTTATCATAGTATATTTCTCATATTTTTTATTATTAATTTGTAAAAGAAAATGGCCTTATATCTATCTATCTATCTATCTATCTATCTATCTATCTATCTATCTATCTATCTATCTATCTATCTATCTATCTATCTATCTATCTATCTATCTATCTATCTATCTATCTATCTATCTATCTATCTATCTATCTGTCTGTCTGTCTGTCTGTCTGTCTGTCTATCTGTCTATCATCTATCTATCTATCTATCTATCTATCTATCTATCTATCTATCTATCTATCTATCTATCCATCCATTCATTTCTCTATCTATCTATCTACCTAACTACCTACCTAACTAACTACTTACCTATCTACCTAACTACCTACCTACCTAACTAACTACTTACCTATCTATCTATCTATCTATTTATCTATCTATCTATCTATCTATCTATCTATCTATCTATCTATCTATCTATCTATCTATCTATCTATCTATCTATCTATCTATCTATCTATCTATCTACCTACCTATCTATCTATCTATCTATCTATCTATCTATCTATCTATCTATCTATCTATCTATCTATCTATCTATCTATCTATCTATCTATCTATCTATCTATCTATCTATCTATCTATCTATCTATCTATCTATCTATCTATCTATCTATCTATCTATCTATCTATCTATCTATCTATCTATCTATCTATCTATCTATCTATCTGCATGATGGATGTTTGTCTATCTTTCTATATATATATATGGCTGCAGAAAGGAGTTTGCTATTAACTGAAAGGAGACCCCTTGATTCTTCTTGGAGGTCTTAAAGAAATCGAGCAGGGCAAATTCCTAATGTCCACTCCATACGTTCTTCTCGTTGCAGCTGTTATTACTATGTGCTTATTCATATAGTAATACAAACAATGGTGGACTGCTCATCAACACGCATTATTGCATGTAATATAAACGATTGCATGTGTGTATGAAATGACTGAATTCAGTTTGTAATTTATTTTTATTTTTTATATTTGTCAATGCTATTATTAAATAAATACTTGAAAACAAATTTATATAAAATATATTTATATATTAGTATAGTAAGACCCTCTATATGAAGGTTTTCTACTTAGACAGACATGTTCCAAAAAGTCCAGACATTATGATCTCAAAAAAAGAAATTAATATTACTAATAACTGTTAATAATTCTAATATGTTCTTTTATAGAAAATTTTATATACAATAATTTTAAAGCATTTAAACTGCTGTAGTTTTAAAATTAACCCAGAAAAATGTACAATTTATCAATAAATTTAAATTCAATAAATGTTTAAAGTCTTAATATTTTAATTTTTATATTGTTTTTATAATATGTTAGCTTTATGAAGCATTTAATGTTATTTATATACGTGCTATGTTGTTACTGTAGAAAGTGCATCTTCAACTAAATACATAAAAAATAAATATGGCATTTTCAGTAAACAGATTAAACAGTAAAAGATTTAAAATGAGAAGTAAAATTTTTAGTGTTACTATATGCTAGTGCGAATTTCTGATAGCAATAGCAGTTGTATTGTGGACAAAATAATTAAATTTTAAAAAGCTGAACATTTTTTAAACTTTGTTGACGCTTGATATTTTTTTCAGATGTTGTCAAGAGATTGTGCTGCATTTTGAACAAATATAGTATTTCAATAAAGGGATGTATTTATGAGTATTTGCAAAAGAATTTTTAAAAAATCAGAATTTTGTGTGTGTATATATATATAGCATTAAAATGTATATATATACATTTGGAAAGAAAAACAATAATTTGAAATCTTATAAGTAAAATAGTGAAGAATCCAATCATATTATAAATATAAGACTGATAGAAAAAATGTCTTAAAATATAAAAAGACTGAATAAAACATCAAATAATTGTCCTTCACTTTTAGTCTAGATATCTTAGGTATTTAATGTTTCATATTATTTTTAATACTTTAATGCTTGATGAAGCTAGAGTTAAATAAAAACATTTATTTTCAAATTTAACCTCTCATAATTATTACTAAAAACTATGATTAATCAAATACTTTATTACAGAACTGTAAGTATAAGTGATATTTAATTAGAATACAGTAAGGTGGCATGTAAAGTTTAAAAATTAAAATTACTCTTTAATTTCAATAATAAAACGACTGGATAAAAGATCTCATTTGAAAGGTTATATGCTTTTTTAAAGAGTAAATATATTAAAATTTAATTATAATATAATCATTTTGTAGATTAAATCTTATTGTTGGTTTATTTGGGCATCGTCATAGATAGTATTTTTAAAAATAAAAAAGCAGTTATACTATGTATGTATATAATCTTTAAATATACAAGATAAACTCAAAATATTAAAGTTATTTGGTATTATTGATAAATGAAGTTGTCTTGGTAACAGATTGAGATTGTGAATGTTATTGATATTAGGATTGTCTAAGTGTTGACTGGTTTTTAATGATATTTATATATAATACAAATAAAATGTCCGTTAATTAAAACAAAATTGTAATTATAATAAAAATAATAAATTTAACAGTAACAAACTATTATAAACAATCCTTAAATCCACAGAAGTACATTTGGTTAATTTCTTAAACCTGCCTCAACTGCCATTAAATTAAAAAAAAAATAAAGCAGAAGCAAACGTCATCAATTCAAATCCCAGGAATCTCATATTTTAATGTTAGCAGCTTGTCTATTTATTAAATGCATTTTATTCCTATTTATAAAATTGCCTCCTTAATTTTTCTTTTATTATGGTTGCACTCTTCATGAAGAATTTTCACATTTTCAAAATAAAATTTAAATTTATATTTACATGTTTTTTCATGACCAAAGAAAACTGAAGGAGACATTAAATCAGCATTATTTTTACTTTTTACAAGCTTATATAACAATTCATGCTCCCCCAATCTCTTCTCAAAAAAGTTACAATGGTTTAAAGGAAATGAAGGTTAATAGTAAACAATAGATATCTATTTCATTTATTTCAAATCCACAAGTGAATTTTTTTAAGGATATATATATAAGAATGTGTTTAATGTTTCATTCTACTTTCCAAACAATATTAATAAATTAGTCAATAATTTTAAGGACGTCATACCTGTCAAGCAGAAAAGTAATGTCATATATCAAATTTTTTGTGATTGTATGCTATGATATATAGGTGAATCTAGGTGCAGTATTGAGAAGAGATTGGGGGAGTATGAATTTATATAAGCATGTAAAAAGTAAAAAAAATGGTGATTTAATGTCTTCTTCAGTTTTGTTTGATCTTGAAAAAACATGTAAACATAAATTTAAATTTGATTTTGAAAATGTGAAAATTCTTCATGAAAAGAAAAACCATAATAAAAGAAAAAATAAGGAGGCAATTTTTATAAATAGAAATAAAATGCATTTAATAAATAGACAAGCTGCTAACAGTTATATGGTAGCTTGAAAATATTCAAGCTTTATTTAAACTTAAATACTTTCAATTGTTAGTAATTGCACAGACTTTAGAATATAACACAACATTCATAATAGTATGTTTTTCTTATTTTCTTCAGGTGTTGCAGGATTGATAAGTGATAATACTAGCATGGAAGTTGAATCTGGAATTTGAGATTCATAAGAACTAAATGTGAGGTAATGTGCTAATCAACTACATGATTATGTCAAAAGTTAGTTAGTTAAAGCATTAACAAAATTTCTGTATTCATGAATCTAAAAGTACCAGGTTTAATTTCCACATAGTCATACTGACACTGACATGATAAGTAACACCCAAAAAGAGAGGATAAAAACCAACTTGAAACATTAAGTTGTATACTAACATGTGTACTATAACTAACAGTTAAATGTATTTGAAAAGTTCAAATAAAGTTTGAATCAAGATATTTAACCCATAATTCTAGATGACAAAAATAGTCTAACTTACAACTACAAATAAAAGTCCATCATCTCAAATTTTTAGATATACATATACTTTCATATACTATTTAAATTAACGAAACATATACTATTAAAGTAATATATATTGCAAATGAAAAATAAATTTCCTTTGGACTGTCATTGATCCTATGTGAATTGTAATTAAATGGGGAACATCTATTAAAGTGAACATCAAATAAATCTGAAAAAAACATCAACACACTTCAATCAATCCACTTATTATATATTACAAGCATGGTGTAAATTGATTTTCAAATAGTTATTGTTTGATTGTTTATAATTTTATTCACATGAGTGAAAATTAACTCTGCCTTGCAACTTTAAACTATAAGCTGAAAGACTGATTTGAAATTCTTTTAATGTTTGTCATGGTATAAATGATATACACCCAAAATAAAGAATTATTAATGTATATTACTATGACACCAGAGAAGATTACACTATTATTTCTATCACTTGCAGGTTTATAGCCTTATTATTACATAGTACTACCACAATGTGATTTATATATATAACATCATCAGAAACCTTGTATTTAAACACATCAATAGAATATTAGCAATCTTTTGTTATCAAGGCAACATCACAATTAGGCCTAATGGAGTCATATAATTTCCATATAATAACCAGTTTATATATGGTGTAAAAATGGATATCTATTCTACAGTGATAAATAAATGTTTTTTTCTCTCATGTGTCATAGCATCAGCCGGGAAGTGAACCTGCTATCCCGGGACAACTGCTTGTAAAGCAGCTGTCGCTCACCTCTCGACCACCAATACTTGACCAAAATGTTATTAACATTAATACTACAAAACGTGTCCTGTTTTCTATGAATTCATTTATTTAGTTAATATTTGCCAAAAAGAATAACTTTTTGTAATTATTATAGTTAGTAGATAAATGAACTTTAAAACTCAGCAAGTGAAAAACTATTTGCGATGTTTTGAAACCTAAAATGTTTTACAGAACGAATTAAAAAAAAGATAAGTTATAATTGTCTTTTGGCAGTAATTTTATATTTTTATAAATGGACAAAAGGAAATTGAAATTTGTTTGTTTTATTATAATATTGCTTATTAACCGAAAAAAGATCAAATATTTCAGAAATGACATTTTATATTAATATTAAAATAAAGGAGGAAAATATAATAATAATTGATTAATAAAAGAAATGAAACAAATGTTTTAGCAGTAAATAAACTTTTATTTTATTAGTATTTTCCTGAAGGTTTGTGATTGTATTTTTATATTAGACTATTTCCATAATCTAATATGAGTATTGAATGTCTTTAAAAAAATCATTCGTGAAAGCATAGGCCGGGAAGCAAACCCAGAACAATTGTTTGTAAGGCAGCTGTGCTGACCACTCGACTACCAACGCTTGACTGAAAAGTTATTTTGTCTCCAAAAAAATAACAAAGCATTGCATTTTTTAAAATTTGCAGTCTTTATCTAAATTGTTAATTTAATAATCGGTTTTACAGGGTATTATTAATATTTTGAAAATATTTAGTAACAAAAGCTTTCATGGTATAATGTTGAAAACTGTTTCTCTAACAGTTATCCTAGGCCCAAATATCATGGTCTAATTCATGTTCCACCAAAATTTTTTAAAAAATTTAAAAAAATTATCAAAGTAAAAGAGGCAAAAACAAGTAATGAAATGAACTAATTTTTGATAGATAAGTTATTGAATAATATCAAAGCTTTTTTTAAAATTTCTACACCAGGTTACCAAGGTAAAGGCATTTAATAAGAGCTTTACTGGACTCTATCATATTTGGTTCTTGCCTTAAAATTTTTAATACTGCAAATATTATCAATAAAAAAAATCACTAACAAATCATGAAGGTTTCTTCTTTTATTTAGTGTTTTTAATTATCTTCCTAGTTTCCTGATAGTTATTATGACCGAGTTTAATTTGCCTTAAATATTTTGCTGATAACATCACAGCTATTATGTAATGTAATTTTGACACCAGTAGTTTAATACAATGGTAGAGAGATTATACAAGGGATAGAAATCCTAGATTTGGTATGCTGTTATACTTGAATACCACATGATGTTCTAAGTGACTAAATATTTGTGCAGTTTTGCACAGTAGCACAATAATAGGCTAGACAATTAAAGTTCTATGTCTTAAAAGTCAAGTAACTAGTTTTCTGTTATACACATCACATGACCATTGTTCAATAAAGTATTCATTCTTTTTGTTATTACACCACTAAATATCACACAATCACTATTTCCTATCGGTACACAAGCTGATAAAATAGTGACAACTCTCCATACAGTATTGCTCCCCAGGGCATGCCATAGTAACCAATGGGTACAAGAAGGTTTCTGCCCCAAGCTAGTCTGAGGATATTGAACAAATAGATAATAGATAGGCATTTTATGACAATTCTTCTTGTATCCATTGATTACTGTGGCTTGCACTGGGTGGCACTACTTTATGGAGAGTTTATCATAGTTTTAATATTTATGTTAACAGTTTACACATTTTTAATTATTAGACAGAGATTTAAAACAACTGTTAGACTGTCAAAACAGTCTAATATTGGAAGTTTGATATAATACAATATATTCAATTGTATAAAGGGCATAGAAGAGTGTGTTAGTAGTACTTATATTAGTACATACAATTATTTTTGTAATGTGATTTTAAATAATTATATTCTAAACTACAAATTTATGTCACAGACTATTGTATATAATGTTATAGCAAAGTATTTCAACTTAAACTACTTAGCTTTGAGAAGAAGCAAGCTCATTATATAGAAGTAATAAATAACAGTAAAGGTTGAAAGTTTCGAAATTTATTATTTATTAAACTATTTTAAAAATAGGATATAGTTGCCTGTTTGATGAGGTTCATTTAAACTTTCAGGAATAAATTATAAAAGACTTCAACTCAGACTTTCAAGCCCTCCTTAGCCATTTGCTCTATCTGGTACAATTAATACACATATGAAAAAGATAAATGATCTTCAATATACATATTTCATGCTGAACCGGCACTCATTTGTTGATCCAGATCATCATCCCCCCATATATATATATATATCAGTGCTCAGTTTATATTAAGATAGCAAATCTTCAAACTTTAATAGACAGACTTCAATCTACTTCATGCTTGAACTCTTTAGGTATCAATACCATTGAAAATTTGATGATGGAATGCCCAAATTCCTTGTTGGTGCCAACATTACTGTCATGCCCATGTTGGCTTTAAGTCACACTGACTCTTCATGTATAGGATCTTATCCATTTAAATACACAGAAGAGGCATGGAAAAAATACAGACTGAATCTGTAATATTTGATTAAATACAATATTACAGATTCAGTCAGAGTGACTTACAGCCATCATGAGAATGACAATAATGTTCACATCAACAAAGAATTTGGACATTCCATAATAAGGTTTTTAATGGTATGGATGACTGAAGAGTTGAAGGGTGGAATAAATTGAAACCTGTCCATTAAAGTTTGAAAATTTGCTAACTTACTATAAACTGAGCACTGATTATATATATATATATATATATATGGAAGATGTTGATCTGGACTAACTGAATATTGTTGGTTTAGCATGAAATGAGTTTATTGGAAATCATTTAACTTTTTCACATGGGTGTGGTCCATGTATATCAGTTGTATGAGATAGAGCAGATGGCTGAGAGGGGCTTCAAAGTCAGTGTTTAAATCCATTATAATTTACACCTAAAACTCCAAGTATATAAATTATTCTTGTATTCAATCAAATATTACTTCTAGGAGAATTAAAATCTCAATTAATTAACATTTTGTGGCAGTTTTTGTTCCTACATTAAATTTTTATACCATAATGAAAGGGAATCAATCTTTTACTTGCAGAAGTTATTTTGACAACTGATTATAAATCCTTAAATTGGATAGTTTGACTTAGTATCTGATCTATTAAAACTGGCAAAACTCACTATATATATTCCCACACACAGCAAGCTAGAGTAATCACTGGATGCTAGAAGGCTTGTGCATAAAATTCCCATCTAGTGCCTACTTATCCAATATCCCCAGACTAGTTTCTGGCTTATGGCCTTTGTCAGTAAGGAGTCTTGGATCTGAAAGCACTGCATGCATAAAATCCCCATCTAGTGCCTACTCATCCAATATCCCCAGACTAGTTTCTGGCTTATGGCCTTCATCAGTGAGGAGTCTTGGATATGAGAGCACTGATCTAGATGCAGTGCTCTCAGATCCAAGACTCCTCACTTATGAAGGCCATAAGCCAGAAACTAGTCTGAGGATATTGGATGAGTAGGCACTAGATGGGGATTTTATGAACACACCTTCTGGCATCCATTGATTACTCTAGCTTGCTGTGTGTGGTAATATATATATATATAGTGAGTTTTGCCTGTTTTAACACAGTTATACACAAGCATAAGAGGAGATAGTCATGTGATGTTTATTGGCTTATGTGATCTATATAATAGAACACCACAAGAATTAAATTATTAATTACATTAATTAGAATTTACAATCAGTAGCTTCTAAAGGCAATGCCTTATAATTGCAGCCACATAGTCTATTTTTAACAATTTGTTTCATCTCTGAATATAAAGACATT
The DNA here is from genome assembly GCA_028023455.1 of Epiperipatus broadwayi. Lineage (NCBI taxonomy): Eukaryota > Metazoa > Onychophora > Udeonychophora > Euonychophora > Peripatidae > Epiperipatus > Epiperipatus broadwayi. Next base: position 1,503,050 of record JAQFVV010006406.1, on the reverse strand, counting down.
CAATTTCACTGATCACATTTTAAAAATAGGATATTCTTGGTTTGCGTCTCAGTCTGCTTTCTAAAATTTTGTTTTCCAAAATATTTTTCAAAAACCTATCATGTCATATTCCCATTTTTATTATATTCAATAGTTATCATTTTATTCCAAATTATATTAATATTTGATCACTAGTCATGTTTTTCATACAACTTATTCTAGTTAATTTTTTCTCCAAGGTTACAATCTCATTCCTTCCAATTTTTTTTCTTGTTTTCCCAAGGACCACATCTCACAACCATATGTCAATATACTCCAAATGAAGGTTTTAATACATTTCTTTCTATTTTTGTATCAATATTTTTTTTAATAAATATTTCTTATTTTGAAAACATTTCAACTAGACTATCATTGACATAAGGAATCATATTTTCCAGTTAACAAAATTTTTTAATTTGTTCTAAATATATATTATTTATCTATACATCAATCAGTCTGTTTATCTCCTTTCCGTCTAAGACAACTCCAGTCTTATAAACATTATCTTTAGTTGAAGAGATTCTATAAGCATATTCAATATTTTAGTATTTTATTAAAGTTTTTTTTTTGAGTCAGCAAATGGTGCTATATCATTTGCCCGATAAATAAAATGAATGTGCTGATTATTAATTTAATTCGTTTTAGTTTTTTTTATAACCCTTATTAGCATATACAAGCGCTTTAAAACGCTGATTGAAGAAGCTCTTAATAGCAAACAATCAAAATGAGTTAATCTAGGCTATTCTCAATAAACAAATTGAGTAAATAGGTTAACAATGGATGGCCTTGCCCCACACCTCTTTTTATATTAGTATTAGTTTTGAAACTACTTATAACAATTTCTGTATTTTGACTTTTATATAACCATCTATCTTTCCAATCAAGATCTGCTTTTGGCATCATTTTAAACAACAACTTGTGTTTGTTAATTTTTCTCTAAGTAAATAAAAACCACACAAGGCTTCCCATTAATTTCTAATCTTTTTTACAACATCATTCTTAATGACATTATTGCTTTTTTGGTTCCATTCCCAGGTCTAAAATCATATTGACTTCATCCAAATTCTCATCTATTTTTTTATTTTTTTTGTATTTTATTTTTAATTATTATAAAAGATTTGAAATACAGGCATTCTTATACCTGGAACTTAATTGTAAAAATAGGGGATTTGAACTCAGACTTTCAAAAAAGTCTGAGTTCAAATCCCTATATTTACAATTAAGTTCCAGGCATAAGAATGCCTGTATTTCAAATCTTACCCATTAAGCCTGCATTCTGCCCATCCCTCTTTTATGTATTTAAATGGATACTGTCCTATATATGAGGGGTCAGAGTGACTTGAGGTCAACATGGGCATGATAACAATATTGGCATCAGCATGTAATTTGGGCATTCTATCATCAGCTTTTGAATGGTAGGTATGGCTGAAGAGTTGGAGATTGGAGTAGATTGAAGCCTGTCCATTAAAGTATATTTTGAAAGTCTGAGTTCAAATCCCTATATTTTTAATTATTACGAGTAAAATATATGAGGCATAATATAATAGAGCTACTATTGTATAATTTACACACTTATTTGTATTATCTTTTTTTTTGGAAAGGCAATAGTTTTTGTAATCATGAAATCAGATCGCATTATGCCTTTTTTTAAACAATTTGTTATCACGTCAAAAGAATTTATTTTCAGTGAGATTACTTACAATTTACAAAAAGTTCAATTGGAATACGATCAATACCAAATGCCATATTACTTTTTATTTTAGTAATTGCATAATCAAATTCACTTATTATTACAGACCCTTTTTCATTATTATCAGCCATATTTCCAATTCTATATTATTTCTTATATTTATTATTTCTTTTCCTTTACATAAATCTTCAATGCACTATTTTCTATAGTGGCACATTTTTTTATTTTCTAAAAAATATCTATCCTTCCTTATTTTTAGCAACATCATTAATTGTTCTCCATTTATAATTCAACATTTTGAATTTTTCATATACGTGTTTAAGCTTTTCAACATTTATGTTGCTTTCACTTTCTTGTCTGATCATATCCATCCATTTTGCTTTTTCAACTCGGCAATTTGTTGTTATTAAATTTTTAACTTTTATATTGTTCTTAGTCTTTATATCTATCTTCACTCATTTTTAATTAAATCCAATATTTATTGAATCATCCATTGTTTCTTAGGTAACAATATCATTTTCCTCAATATTTTAATTGCAGCTTCAATATTTTTCATCATAGCATATCAATATCAATAATAGTGGTTTTATCATTAAATTTTGTAGTTAGGTCATGAACTTGTAATTTATTTAATGCAATCACTCTCATATTTTCATAGATGAGTTGGGTGTTTCCCTCTGAAAAAGTGTGGTAGTTTTATGGCTTTATAATACAGTTTTATTGTTGTTATAATTCATACTAGCATAGAACTTTTTTAATATCATAAATTTGGTTGCTCTTATTAATTTTTTAATTGAAAACAAAATCTGAAGAGATCATTATCTTACATAAAGTTGGAAATTATCAATAATCTTGATTCTATTATTTTCTAAAATAAAGATTTATTTTAAGGCATTCTTTTCTTTTTGACAAAGCTTCATGTAAAACTCATTGCTAATATCATCACATGTCAAAACTGACATAGTGTTCGAATTTTTTCAAATATTTTAATAATTATAAAGTAAATATCGAATTTTATAGCAGAAGTTGATAGATTTACCTTTTTTCATTCACTTTAAAAAAATAATAATTTGTTCATTTTCTGAGTGTTTATATTAACTTAAGTGATGATGTTTATAGTACATTGTTCTTATTTTCAAGTCAGCTTTTAAAAATTTAAAAAAGCCAAATGTTTTTCTTTTACAATATTATTTATTTATAATATTAAATTAAAGAGAAATTAAGTCCAATTTATTAAGTATTAGTATAAAATAAGGATTTTTTTTATAGAGAAATGAAACTTTGAGAAGTTTCAAAAACTCTCACTAGGGGGAAATAGAAAATATATGGTTAAAGGATTAAGCATCAATTGATTTGAGTAGGTATAATTTTCCTTTTAAACTTAATATTATATTTTGTCAAAATAACAACTTGATCATTATTCATATCAAGTTATCCATGACTAGTCTGTACCTGATTCTTATATTGTTGTTTAATTATAATTAATCAACTATCTTTTAAGATCTCCAGGTATTTTCTATGAATAATTCCAATTTATACTCTCTGCAATAATTTACCATGAACGTTCAAGTTGCAATATTTGATAACAAGCAGTGACTAACAATCCCAATGAAACCCAATCAAATCCAATAGTTCAATCACTGTTTAAACATCAGCACAATTTACAATTTGATACACTGTTTGAACCCAAATTTACAAGTAATTTAAGTAAAGTCTTCTTTGTATAGACTAAATGTTAATAAATAAGGCAGAACTTTTAATCAAACTCATTTTAAATAAGATTACTTTGGTTCCATAAACTATGTATATTGTGTTCCAAAGTTATTCATGTACAAACATATACAACATATAATAGCCCATATTTTTGATGAACATTGATTAAAATAAATATTGTTTACTGAATTGCAAAGGTACTGTACTTTTCAACATGCATACACAATACAAATGTTTTTATATGTATAGTGTGCATATATATATATATATATAAGATTATAGTATAAACAAAATTTTAATAATAATATAGTTATTAAAATAACTTGAGAACAAACATTTATATATATATATCATACTGAGTGTGTGACCACCCATGCATTTACTAAACAATAAGAACACAAACTCATTGCCATATTTTTATTTTCTTCCATAGCATAAGCTTGTGGTTAAACACCTGTAGAGGTCCCTACTATTGCATTTTACATGCATATTCTCAAGGTTACAGCCTCGGTAAATATTACTTATGTAATCAATGTGTGTTTAATAAATTTATAATTACAACTTTAAATAAAGAAATTAATGAAAAGTCTGACTTTTGTCATTATCAAGTACATTCTGAGTGATACTCTTTTTTTTCAATAATTTTTTTCTCTTATAGAAAAACAATAGTTATTAGAAATTAGTATATTTTCCATTGTTTCAATATTTTTAATTTGGTATCAATTTTTTTATCCTCTAAAATTTTGTAAAACTTTTAGCATTACTTTATCAGAAAAATATTTTATTATACAAAATACTGCACATAATTTGGATAGTATAATAAAGAAAAGATACAGTGTATGTGCTTTTAGCTGATGAAAGATTATATGTATATAATCCTATGCAATGCTCCAAGTTGGAAAGATGGCTATATGACCATATATGGCCCTCAGAGAAAAAAAATGACTGGCTGAATATTGTAAAGTTTGCACAATTTAATGTGTTTTTTGTTTGTTTATTTAATTTTTGTTTTGGTTGTTTTCATTTTTGTTGAATAGTATACAATTGAAGTCATGTACCAAGATATAGTATATTTTGTGTTTCCAATGTGCTTTCAAAAAATATCTAAATATGTACATAATCAATTAAACAAATTTTAATTTTAACTTATGCTCTTTGTATAAAAGTAGTTTTAATTAAATAACCACTAAGTTTATATTCAAACGTTAATATAAAATTGAATATTGAGAAAATGTTTAAATAGATGTTGAGTTCTGTGTTTGATGGGTTTTAAATGATTTCCAGGCTGCTGATGAAATTAGTTGTCAAACAGGAATTGAGTGATTTTTTCTTCAAAGATTGCTGCTTGAAAAATCATGAGAAATTTCTATTATTATGATTAACATTACGAATATTGTATATGTAACACATATATGTACATATAAATACTGTATTATATCAAATATATATAATTTCCAATCGTAACTAATAAAATAAATGATGTTAATAATCATTTTAGCACTTCTTTACTAATATATATATATATACACACAAACAGTATGTCTGTTAGTTAAAAAACTATTATAATACCAATAAGTATAAATAATGCAGTAATTAACTATTATATACAGTCTTTCAATTCACAGTAGTATTTTTGGTTAATTTCTTAATCCACCTCAACTGCCATTAAAGTTAATGACAGTTAATGGCAGGTTAAGGAATTAACTGAAAGTACTTCTATTGACAAAAACAGCAGTTGAGAATGGTTAAGGAATTAACCAAAAGTACTTCTGCAGATAATAGTTGATTACCATTATATATATATATATATATATCACAATTAAGCTCTTAACAAGCTTTGCAGAATATCTCCAACCCCAGACCAGTTTTTGCTACTGGATTCCTCAGTGAGGTGCTAGGATATTCAAGCATTAGATTAAAAATACCAGGATAAGCTCAGCACTTTATTAAGTAGAAAATCTAAAATTTTCTACTTAATAGTTTATTTATTAGATAAAGTGCTGAGCTTGTCCTGGTATTTTTAATCTAATGCTTGAATATTCTAGCATCTCACTGAGGAATCTAGTGGCAGAAACTGATCTGGAGTTGGGGATATTCTGTAAAGCTTGTTAACAGCTTATTTGCGAGCTCTATATATAACATTTTTAATACAAGCTTGTTAAATTAGATCATGTGACATATGATTTGATTTCTTTGTAATATATATTGTGATGATCACACATACCGTGATCACACATGTATATATTTAATATTAAATACTATAGTTTTTTTAAAAAAAAACATACAAATAGTTAAAATGGTTAAAATCATGTAAGAAAGGAATGCAGTAATTACCTTAATGAAAGAAAAGAGAGGGAAATGGAATCGAACAAGATTCTTGTCTTTTACCCTCCAAAGTTTATATTTTGAAAAAATAGAAATATTAAAATTTAGAAATATTACATTCGTATATGTAGTTTAGGATTAAAAATGAAGAAAGGAAATATAAATAAAAGGGGAACTTAAAATGATTTTGAAAAAGTAACAAGTGGGGAATTTAAATAAAATTATAAATAGAATTTAGATTATGACAAAAGATAAAGATCTGTTCTTAAAATTACACATTTTGGCAAAATGAAATAGATATGCAAATGTATGTATAAAGAAATTATCTGCATGTTAAAATGAAAATAATTTTAATGTAAATGAAGGTAAAACATATTGTTATAAAATCGTAGAAATTTAAAATAAATTCTGTAGAAGCTGTAAAAACATTTTAAAAATTAAAGGTGTGAAAGAAAAACCTACAAGCAAAATATCAAGATAAGGAAAGAATTTGAAAAAAAAAAATTAATGCTAGAGACAGTTCAAGTGAATATTTTGGTGAGAGCACTGGTCTTGAGAGAAAGGAGAGCTTAGAAAGCAGACATGAAAATTTTTTAAATTTGCAAAAGAAAAGGAAAGCTGAGTAAAGGACCTTGGCACAGAATACTGACAAACTGTATGAGTATGAAACTAATCTACAACACAAGTGAACATTCAAGGATGTGTGGCTAAGGGCCATCATGGTTGCTGGTCGATTCAAACCCACCATGCTCATACAGTCACCTCACCATGTAACAACTGCTGGTGTATTGCCTGCCTGATGATCCACCTGCCATGCTCTTGATATTTTAGTGTGGAGAAGTCACTATGTATAGAAGAAAAGATTCCACAAACCAAAATCAAAGCCTAAGAATGACCGTCTCTACTAAAGAAGTGGAGGAATTCTGCATGATGGTCAGCAGGACACTAATTCTTGTTGGAGAAGAAGAAAACCTAGGTAAAGTAAATAACATACCAATATATAACATGTGTGCCCATACCCTTCATAGTAAAAACAATTGCAATTCCAGATATTAATGAGATAGACATTAATTAGACTCTTTATAATACTTGGAATGAACGACTGTAAATGGATAATTTATTTTAATAGCTTACAGACATTTATAGGATTTAACCCATACACTTAAATGTAGCATTATATTTAAATGATTTTTATTGTATGTAAATATTTTATGTAATTTCTTTTTTTGTTATTTTATTATTATAGTAAATGTTTCATTAATTATTTTATCTGTATCATCTCATCTCTTTGCCATTCCAAATAGTTTAATATACCAGGAGGGGGGTTGGTTATAATTATTACTCTATTTGAGTACTAAGTAACACATGAGGATAGTTGTACAGTATTACTAATCCCATTAAATTTATAATTTAACCAAGTGCTGTAATTCTTTAATAATTACAGCAGTTGAGAGACATTTGATCGGGAAAAATAACCTTGTGGCAATATCCATATTGTCACAGGTTCGATCATGTATGGATATAAATTCGTTTATGTCTATATGTTCCCTTTGCTTGCAGTAACGGAAGATGGATGATTTGAATTTAAAAACACAATTATTAAATAATAAATGGTCACATACCACACATTATTATATATTATTTATTTTATTTCTTCATTCTGTTACAATATATATGTACAGTGAAGCCATGAATTATAATCCATCTAACTATATGCTGTTCAAAGAAAAATGTAAACAAACAAACATAAATGTAAAATAAACAAAAATAAAAACATTAAAATTTGTAAATTTTACAATATATGATGACATTTTTCTTCTCTAAATGCTTTTATGCAATCACATTTAATAAAAGAGAGAAATTTGTAAATATATTTTACAATATAGCAATAGTCATTTTTTCATCTTGGAATATTCTACACAATTATAATTTATTAATAAACTTTCTTCAAGTTATGTTGAAACTCCATACATTTTATTCTCCTTTATTATTTTTTCTGAATTTGATATGCAATATTTTGCATAATATAATATTCTCTGTATGTAATTCTAAAAGTTTTACAAAATTTTAGAACTTATTAAATTACAAAGAGTCTAATTTCTTAAGAAAAAACCCATTATTGTTTTAGATCTATACAAGAAACAAATTACTGGAAAAAAAATTGACCGGGGTTGTATTTAATAGTCATGAAAGTAGATATTCAGTTATTTACTTTGTAGTAAATTTTTTGTTCTTATTCTTATTGCTTCAGTGAATGCAAGGAGGAACACACTCAAAAATGTCTGTGTTATACATATATTAAAAATATTACAAGAGAGACTAAATATGTTAAATAAAATTAAATTTAGCATGACCATAATATGATACTCATGCATTGAAAATATATTTGGTCTACTTAATTTTATTTGACATATTTAATCTCTGTTATATTATTTTCATATTGCTATTAATGATATTAAATGGAAGTTGCCTCGACAACAGTTTGAATTGTTGATGGTTATAGATATTGGGATTATCTAAGCATTGTCTGGATTTTAATGATATATATATATACCTGTAATGATATTATAATTCAATGTCTGTATTTCTTCAAATCAATATACGTAATCTTATAATTTAATATTTATAAATTTATATTTCAAAGGTTATCTTTTCAAAATGTTAGTTGACAAAGACTAGGAGGATAGTCGAAAGTGCTCCTAAGTGGATAAAATTTTTAAAACTATACTTTACATATATCTAATTATTATTTATATATGCATATTAAAAAGTACAGTAAATTTTTATTAAGTCAATGTTTTTCAACAAAACATGAGCTATTATTTATCATATATTATCTATGAGGGTGGTTTGAAACTAATTAATGTGTAGTTTGTGGCTATACTGTGTGTGTATATATATATTAATTCTAATATTTTCATGGATAAATGATGATTTCATATTATTATTTTCAGGATATTCCATATAGTAACATACCTAAACAACTGACATTTCAGTACAATTACAAATACCTTCCTCAAAGCATGCTCTGAGGAATATATAACAAAATTATATCAAAAATAATTTTATAAATTAATTGCTATTAATATTTTATGGAATTATATTATAGATTATTTATTTCCATTCTTTAATTTAATGGTGCAGGGGAACGACTAGCATGGTATTTTCCTCTAACACCAACAAACAGAAAATTGAAGTCATATTTTATCCTGCATCTTTATAACTAAATAAATAATTTTCACTATTAATAATGGACTTTTTTGATATATTTACTAAAGAAGGTTTCATTTAAAATCAAATCATTGCTTTCCCTAATAAATCAGTTGCATTATATAGAATTAGTTAAATAAGTTTAATAGAAAATCATTGTTAATTTATTCATTTCTTTTTGAAGGTAAGATGGATGTCCTTAAAGCAATACTCATATATAAAGGTTAGATATCTCCAATTAATTTATTTAAAAATTGTTTGGACAAATTAATATTGAGTTTCTGTGTTCGTTTAAAAGTTTGTTATAATGTATTTCATTTGTAATTTTATAGTGGTCTATTTCCATCATTTAGAATTCTAGCACGTGTGCGTGTGTGACGCAACTACTCCTAAAAGCTATAAAGTGTTAATATAAAATAGATAACTAAAAACAAATGAGCTGAGCGCTTTCAAAGAATCTTGCCTTCATAATCATAGCTTGCTACTACGTTTAATGATATGCAAATATGCTAATTCCATTTCTTCGATAAAGCATAGCACGTGTCCTTCCTATGTATGGCATCCTTGTCTCGTGAGATGAAGAAAGTGCTCAGCTCATTTGTTTTTAGTTATCTATTTTATATTAACACTTTATAGCTTTTAGGAACAGTTGTGTCATACACGCACACGTGTTAGAATATATATATTTCCCAAAAGTAAAAAATTATTTGATTTAATCATTTAGAATTAATTATTAACTATCATTAGAAAAATTTAAACTTAATTTAAGCTTATAAAATATATTAAACCATTAAGCATCACATGATCACATTTCCTATACTAGCACATTAATTGTTGATAAACAGAGCAAAACTCTCCATACAGTAGTGCCACCTGTGCTAAACAGAGTAATCAATGTATGCCAGAAGGCTTGTGCATAAAATCCCTATCTAATGCCTACTCATCCAATATCCCCAGACTAGTATCTGGTTTGTGGCCTTCATCAGTGAGGAGCTTTGGATCTGAGAGCACTGCATCTACATCTTAGAATCTAATGCAACCCTCTAGCAACCACCTTTTATCTCTACTCAACTACAAAACTATGAGAATGAAATTGAAAACACAAAAAATATTTTCAATCTAAGTTCAATAGCTTATATAGTCATATGGGTCTGAACTCAGTTTAGCACCCATACATTTTGGTGTCTTTGGCTCTTGTGATGCTTAATGGTTTAATATCAATCCTTCCTAATAGGATAGTGGTGGCTATGGTTGTAAAAGAGCCAAAGACACCAAAATGTATGGGTGCTGAACTGAGTTCAGACCCATATGACTATATAAGCTATTGAGCTTAGATTGAAAATATTTTTTGTTTTCAATTTCATTCTCATAGGTTTGTAGTTAAGTAGAGATAAAAGGTGGTTGCTAAAGGGTTCCATTAGATCCTAAGATCTAGATGCAGTGCTCTCAGATCCAAAGCTCCTCACTGATGAAGGCCACAAGCCAGAAACTAGTCTGGGGATATTGGATGAGTAGGCATTAGATAGGGATTTTATGAACAAGCCTTTTTGGCATCCATTGATTACTCTGTTTTGCACAGGTGGCAATACTGTATGGATAGTTTTGCTCTGCTTATAAAATATACTCAATTATTACCAAAAACACAAAGGCTACTGCATTACACAAAGTTTTTGAGCGCTATTTAATCTTTTTTTCAGATGTTATTGGTAAGACCAATAACATTACTAGATGATGATCAAAACTGTGAATTTCATATTCATGAATACTGCATTTAAGGTGCTTCTGTCCAATGTAATCTTTAAAAGAGAAATCTAATTTATTAAAGATCATCTAAATATTTAGTACTCATTATCTAAAAGTCATAGGTTCAGTTGGTTTAGACTAACAATACCTGAAAGAAAGAGAATAATAATATTACTCAAAACATTGTGTTATATATTAACATATATACTATTAATTAACCATTGAATGTATTTGAAAAGCTTAAGTAAAGTTTTAATTTATTTAAAGTCAAATAATGAAAATGGTCCAACTTATAAATACAAATGGAGTTTCTGCATATAGTTGCTTTTTAATTGAATACACTTCCATTTTCTACATTTCCCCATGATTTATAATTTATCAATTCATTATTTGAATAATTTCTAAATCTCAAATCATTTTAAAATTTGGGGCTTTAAAACTTACGAGATATTCTAAGATGCGATTTTCTGTGAAATCTACATGAATAAGTTTTCATTGTCAGCACTTTGTAATTTTGAGTCCAAACATTGTATTTTAATTTATGATTACATCTATAATAATCGCTTGTTTGATATAATATCTTTTTTATTCAGAAAAAGTCCTTTCATATTAATTCTTTTTTGAAAATTGATGATTAATTGGTTTCACTTGAACAATTTCATGCTCACAATTCTCTTGTAAGAGAATTATTAAAATAAGTATTTTAAAATAAAAATGTAGTAGTTAAATGAAAACATATATTAATTCTAATTAGTTTTGTTATGCTTAATTACCATTTATCATTACATTAATAATAAAGAGGTAAAAACATGAAATATACACATATATTCTCTCACATTATATATGAAATTCAAGTAGAACTAATAACATCTTCAAAAGTTTTGTTTGTACAACATTCACAAGCCACTCAATGGAAAATATAGAATGGGACATCTAGTTTTATGCTTTTGATGTTTTTAAGCATTCATTTATAATCATCGTTGAGAATAGAGAGTGAAATATGTTATTAGTCTAATTGAAATAAAACATTCTTTTATTTTTAATAATTTTTTTAATATTAAAGAGACGTTTATGAATGTAAATATTAAAAATACATAATTTAATGCATATAAAATTCAAATAGATGTAATAACAGCCTTCACTCCAACATCAATGTATGGAAAAAATAGAATTAATTACATATTCCTTAAGCTTTGGATGTTTTAAGCATTCACGTATTGGCAAAGTTGTGAGTAGAAAAATTTATATATTAGTCTGATTTAAATATAACGTAAATCATTATAAATGGCAATAAGAACAATGAATCAAAGTAAACTTTATGCAATTATCATCTAAACAACAAACTACTGATAATCTCTGACATCAGAGATGATTACCCATAAATAATGATGTCATGCCATGTAAAGATATGTGGTAATTAAAAAGTGTTATTTATGGTTGTGAAAAGAATCTGTTTTGAGGCTACATCATTTTTAAGTCTAAGCTTGATGATTGTAGATATCTAACATTTGACTATCACATAACAAGATAACACCACTTTATTGTTACATCAGTCTGTTAACTAATGTTCTTGATTTTGTTATGCAGATATATTAAAGAACTATTTCCACCAAGTTCAGTTAAGAAAATCATCTGTTATCAGAAAGTTATGATCGTCATTGGTTAAATGCTTTATACAATGTATGGAATGCATTGACTGGACATGTTAAGATTGTTTTAACAGCATCTACTTTTTCTTGGAACTACTGGTTTTTAGTAGCTGTTATTGCCAAACATAGTAATCTGGTAAACAGGATTGTATTAGTCTCAAAAACAATAAGCGATTATACTTTCTTGCTTTTATTCAGCAAAATTTCATACAGAATTTTAATTTTAATTGCATTCTTTTTTAGCAAATTTTAAATTAGAGATTTGAAAATCTTACCTATGCAAAATGAATAATTATTATATGATGAATGAATAATACAGTTCGTTTTACATTGCCCAAATTAATAAATTTACAATGTCTGCCAGATATTGAACATTTAATTGTTACAATAAATTAGTTCTACGGTAAAAACATATCAACTGCAAATTATAGTATTAAACATTAATTAATATTAATATTTGAAAAAAAAAATTTTTATATATTACTTTGGGATGCTAAAGAACCTATAGCTTGCTGAGAAATTGAATTACAAGCTTTAAGACAGTTATTTTGAAAGAGTCAAATAATCACCATTCTTTATGCTTACACAAGCTGTTTACATAAGAGCTTGCCTCTGTATATTTTGGAAGAGCTGATTGGTTGGAATTTTAATAGAGGCAAAAACTCTCCATAGAGTAGAGCTACACAGTGCAAACAAAAGTAATCAATGGATGCAAGAACGTTTCTGCATAAAATCCCTAAGCTGTATGGAGAGTTTTAACTGTGTTTTAAAGGTTGTGTAACGTTGTAATTCAAAAACTTTGCGAGTAAAATCTACTTATAAAAATAATAATATAGGCGCTATTTGATAATGAGAGCATGTCTCTTGAAAGCGCTCGCAGAATAGTTTAATTTTTATTTTGTTTTAAGCATAAAATAGCTTTGCGTTCAGGTGCAATAGCGCCTATATTATTATTTTATAGGTTGTGTAAGTATAGGAAATGATAATTTTGTGATGTTTAGTGATATTTTAAGGTTAGGTCAGAGTTAGTGAGTGCTTTACCAATTAAATTATTAGCTGGTTTGTTTAAACTTTGTTAAGGGATAATTAAATTATATTAATATTAATTTAGCAATATTCACATTTAATTTATATGTATTAAAGTAAATGATACCATATAATTTATTAAAAACAATAAAAATATTTTTAGTGCATTACTAAGAAAATGTAAATCTATGAGACCAAAAAGCAATAAATAGCTGTCATTGTACTTTTCAACCAAAAATACAATGCAGAATAAATATTTTTCCAAGTTAATCCAGCTTTTTTGATGCATCATTTATCTTCTCCACTCCACACTAATAAATTTTCTTATTTTGTCAATCAAACTCACATGTGAGCTCCTTCTAAATTTAGTAAATTGGAATCCAACTTAAGACATCAAAGATCTTTCTAAATGTTATATATAGACCTTGCGAAATAAGTTCTTACCAAGCTTTGAGAATATCAAAGCTTGTTAAGAGCTTATTTTGGAGCTCTATATATAATATTTAGAAATACAAGCTTATTAAATTAGGTCATGTGACATCTGACTTGATTTTTTTTTAAGGTATTTCAAATACTATCTATTATAGCAATGCATTTATTACAACTTAATTTTAGTCTCTTGATTCTTTCTATGATTTTAATGATACATATTTTTTTCCCTTTGGTTTAGGTTTCTTCTCACTAATCCAACATAGATATCCCCATATTTTGATAAGACATCTGAAAATTCCATACTACACATCTATTAAGTGTCAAAATCAAGATCTCTAAATAAAACCTGGTAAAACACATTTGTTAGAAACCTTTTTCAAATACAGAGGTGTATTTCCTTTTAATATTAAATTATTAAAAACACTCCATCCAAATTGAAATCTATGATTAATTTCATTCATTTTGTTTCTATTTGCATTAATAATCTAACCAAGGTATTTATAATTATTTTTCTTCAATTTACAAATAATACCAATATTGATTATTTTCTGATAAAATCAATTGTGCATTAATTTAGTCTTTTAGTATTTACCTTTTAATTCCACCTTTAATCACTGAAATATTATTGATTGTGACAAATCCATTTACTTCTGTTTCTAATCATGACTCAATCCTTTTTTTCTTTTCAAAAATATACAGTACATATAGCCATATAATTCTATAATTAAAACACTTCTTTTCTTTTCAAAAACTTTATTTGATGTATCATATATTGGTACAATAAAGAACAAATTAGAGACAAGATTGAAACAGCATTTGAGAGATAGGAATTCTAATGTAAATATACATAGTAAGGAAGTTGGACATACAAATTTTAAGATTAAAATGTTGGAGGGGGTTAGATTATATAAAGAAAGAATGGTAAAAGAGAGTTTATATATAAAAAGATATAAACGTGTTTTAAATAGGATTGGATAAGTAATGGATAAAGAATTATTTTTGGAAATAAATTTATTTTTGAAGTATATAAGAAAGAAAAAGGAAATAAGTCTTTTATTGTAACAATTGGTTTTTGGATAAAAGAAAATGTAAAAAAAAGGGAAAGTTTTTTGAGAAGGGAGTCAAGTAAGTGTGGTGTATATTTTGTGTTTTAATTTAATTGATTTTAATGTATTTAATTTATTTTTAATTTTTATGGGGTTTATATATTTTTTTGTGTGTTTTTTATATTGTTTTGATTTTTTTGGTCTTTTTGGTTTTATTATGTGAAGTTTGTTATAATGTAATATGTTTTTTCTAGATCCTTGAAAATGACTATAGAGTAAAAATAGTCAAAATGTTGGAATAAGTGGATATATATATATATTGAACCGTATTCGAATATGTCCATTCGAAACACCGGTCTCTTAGGCAGAGAAGAACATACTCAGAGAGTATGTATGCCCAAACGATAGCTATAAAATATATAACTAGAGTTACATTTCCAGGACATAACTTTTTCTCGACTGTTGAGTTCAACACCAAGTTCAAAGCACTTTTTTTTGTTTGTGTATAAACATGGGCGCCAGCTATCTATTCAAGGATGAATAAATAATGCACTTTGAGCAATGGCCACTAACTCAATGCCTAAATCCACGACTAGCTCAGCTGTTCGTAATCACTAATAGATTATACTTAATTAGTGGTTAAAAGACTTGATACAAGGGAATTGATAAAAAGGAGTTGATAAAAGAATTTGATAAAAGGAGTTGGTAAAAAGAATTGATAAAAAGAATTGACCGACAAATGAAGTTTAATTTTAAAGATAATTTATTAACTAACATTTATTTACTAAATTTAAACATTTTATAATTCTAATAAAACACACGCATATTTTAAATTAACATTTCTAAATAGTTTAAATATTCCTATAGATTTAATAACAGAACACTCTAATTTAACTAATAAATATTGATATAATGATCACGCACATATTAACTCACACACACATAATAATAATAAAGTATTACATAGCATTTGAAATTTAAACACACATATCAATAGTTCATTTATGTATGATATCGAGTTCATATAATTAGACTCTTGGAGGATTCGCATGAATTAAGGAAATGCAATGGCTATTACAGTATAAACGAAAATAAGCAAATGTTTTACCTAGGATTTTGAATGTAGATTTAACACTTTGTTTTCTTCTTGTTTGTTGCTTCTTCCAGTATGAATGGTTCCAGTATGAATGCTTCCAGCTGGCTGGGACTTTTCCTTGATGAGTTTCATGATTATTACTATTGAAGACAATTAGACACTGATGGAGATTTTCTAAGTTGTTACGTTGACATTATTTCACGGGCAGATCTTGCTGTTTTCATCGGACTTTTTAGGCTGTGGAGAGGTGTGAATTCCCAAAATCTTCTCAGCACTGCATTTTGTTTCTGGATATAATTAACTCAACTGATTCAATTCACTTGTGAACTGATCTCACTCAATTAATTTGTGGAATGAATTGTCTGATGAAAAAAAAAGGTCTATTTATACCTGCGCCTTGTTGTCTTTCTAATATCTCCAGCAAAGATCTGTTGTCAAATTCCAATGGTAATCATTTGATAAACGTGTTTTGGAAGATTGCTTAATTAGTAATAGCCATGCAATAAAACATGTTGTTTTATTTTATTAATAGCCACTGCCATGTTTTAATGATAATCTTCTTTTATTTCGCATACATTTTATTTATTTACAAATCGCACATATATACGCACATATATTTTTAATACACTTTACTATTTAGTTTTAACATTATTTTTTCTTTAATTAAACTTGAATGAAAAGAGATTTGTATGTTTTAACTTTTTAAATTATATTTTTACGAATACTAATAAAAACTCTTTACTTCCTTTTATAACCCTTAGTTTAATTTCTCTAATGAAACACCCCTCTCCCCTTCTGATTAATTAATTGTAGTTTTTTTTATTTTAAAACTAACGCTAGAAAACTATTTAATTCTTATCTTTTTTCTAAAACAAACTGCAATAAACTCTTCAATGTTTAATTTTATGTTTTCTTTTATGAACGATTATTTTAATAATATAATTTTAGATAAAATTATATGTGCCTATATCAATATAGGTACAATATATATATATCAAATAAAGTTTTTGAAAAGAAAATAAGTGTTTTAATTATAGAATTATATGAAATATTATTTTTAAAGAACAACGATATCATCTGCAAAATCTAGATTAGGTAAATAATCTCTATGCACTTTTATTTTCTTTGCTTCCTCTTTTCATCCACAAAATATTTCTTGTAAAACTGCTGTAAAAAGTTTTAGAAATATGGAATCATCTCCCACATGCTTATATAATCAATGCTCAGTTTATATTAAGACAGCAAATCTTCATACTTTAATGAACAAGCTTCAATCTACTCCATCCTCCAATTCTTCAGTCATCCATATCATTGAAAATCTAATGATGGAATGTTCAGAACCCTTGTTGATGCCAATATTGTTGTCATACCCATGTTGATTTTATGTCACTCTGACCCCTCATGTATAGTATCTTAATATGACCATTTAAATACATGGAAGGGGAATAGGCAGAATACAGGTGGAATATGTAATATTTAAACACAAGAATTTTGTCCATACCAAACCTAATGTAATTTAGAAGGAATTTGGATGAAATACATATATTGGAGATCATTTATATTTTTCACATGTGTGTGATCATGTGTTCCAGTTGAATGACATAGAGTGGATAACTGTAGAGAGCCTGAAATTCTGAGCTCAAATCCCTTCTAAATTACATTGGGTTCAATATGGACAATATGCATGTATTTAAATATATATGTATATCATCAACATCATTTTCACAATTTTTTATTTCATCCACCTATCTCACATGCGGTCTCTTTCTAGATCTTTTATAATCTATTGAAATCCAGTTTAAAATTTCAACTGCTCATCTATTATCATTTTTTTTAGAAATAAGTCCAGCCCAATTTCACTTTCAGTCTCTTCTTTGAATGACATCAGTTAACATCTGCTTGTTTTCTCATCCGTATATTACATTTTTGATCTCTTCTTGTTAATTTAACATGCATCTATCTCTACATACTTCTTTAAATGGTCTAAAGTATTTGTATTGCTCTTCTGTTAAGTGTTCACAACTCAGATATATAAGTAAAACCCAATACTAAATTCTTTCTTTCTTAAACACAAAGGCATATTTCCTTTTAATATTGTTATTTCTACAAAAAGCACTTCAACCTAATAAAAATAACTTATATATATAAACATTAAAATCATAAAGTTAAATACATTGTTATTTTGTAGTTCTTTACACTTGAGAAGTCTTCTTGTAGCAGTGAAACCACTGGTTGTGCTTTAGAGTTTTTTTTTTGGCTTGTCTAATTTTGATTATATATATATAATTGAATATTTATAAATACAGTAATCAGATATTTTAAAAATATTATCCACTTAGGAGCACTTTTGACTATTCTCATAATCTTTGTCAACTAACACATTGAGAGGTTAACCTTCCCACAATTCTGTGATCTTAACGTTTGCTGCCTGCCTATTAATTAAGTCATGTTTATATTTGTATAATGACATAGTTTCTTTTATTTTTTTTTTGTTATTATTTTTTTCAATTTGCAATATTTTAATATCATTGTAATTGAAGTTAAAACCATAAATATATGAATAATATATTATGGTCGTGAAAAACGACGCTGAAACATTATTATTTACGTTGCAATTTTGATTCTATTTCTGAACTCTTATTACACACACATACACACACATATATATATGGTAAATTAAATAATTAATAATATTTTAATTGAATATTTTTATTTAAATTAAATATTTTAATAATTTATATTAAACTATATATATGTTAAGTTAAATATTTTCATGGATTAATTATGGTATAAAAAATAAATTCGGATATTCAAAATATAATAACTAGATAAAACCATTCAGTGAGGAATAAGAAAAATATATGCATTTCTGTTTCATTGTCAGAAAAATCCACAATAAAATGGATATACTGCTTTATTCTAAGTCTGAGATTTAAATAATAGTTTATTTTTCTGACAAGTGAGGAAATAATGATGAACTTAAACTAAAAACAGATATAATGGCAGAAATAATAGTTTTTACTGATGCTTAAATGAACAAAGATAGAAAAACATCATCTTATTTTATAACCCTTTACAAATAAATATAAAGCAAATAAAGTAAATATTAAGAAACAGTGATAAAGTATATGTAAATGAAAAAAGCTGACAAACTTCCATAACTGTGAAAATAAATGTGTACATTTGGGTTTTATTGTTAGAAAAACGGAGAATAAAATGTATAAGCTTGAAATAATGCTTTATTTCTCTAACAAATATGAAGATAAGGGTGAATTCCAATGGCAGAAAACCATTGCAAATAATAAATAGAAGTGTCAAGCATCGGTGGCCGAGTGGTTAGCACAGCCGCCTTACAAGCAATTGTCACGGGTTCGCTTCCTGGCCGATGCTTTGACACATGGAAAAAAAAAGAATAATAAATAGAAATCAAGTAATTGTAAGTATTTAAACTAAGTTGTATACCATTATATTTATTGATTTCTCCAATAATAAAACCTCGATGTTTACATTTATTTTCACCACCCACGAAGGTTATCTTTTGTCCTATGCGTTTATAAAATAAAATGTCATGTTCTTATTTATATTATTTAAATGTAAATTCAAATTATTATGTTTGTCATTATGTTTGGATTGAGTTTGAAATTCACTTGTATTCCCGCACACTTTGTAGAAATCATGGTTTATTTTCATTACACGCATCCTTCCAATGGATTTATATTCACTTACTATCCTCCACAATTATTCACATCAATCAATTTATTTCCAACATTGGGCAACATGCCATAAAACTTTATAATATTATCATTAATTTAAGTGTTTTCAAAAAGAACACAAAAAAGATCAAATTAATATGGATATAATAATATTTTTATGATTAAAAATATTTATAATTGCATATTAGTCTCTCAACATAACAGCTTTTCTACTATTTTGGAATAACAAAGGTTCACTTATTTTCTCAAATTTACTAATTTTATTTTTTTATCACTGTACTTTAAATGGAGCTTTAATTCTATGATAATTTGTATTTCATTATCTTCTCTATCATTATTTCAGTTTAAAGCTCTGATTAACATTTTTTTTTGTTTTTTTACTATTTGAATATCTAAATATAATTTCGATTGTTGTTGAATTTAATATAACTTAATATGTCCATGGCTAATATTATCTGATATGATTTTATATTTACAATTTTGAATATATAAATTAATATACTGTACAGGCATACACACACCTGCTCATATATAATGTAATATAAGGGTTTGGAACTCAGACTTTTGCACAACCACTGACTGTATATATGTGTGGGGATAGTAATCTGGACCAACTGATGATTTCTGGTTTAGCATGAAATACATATATTGGTGATTATTTATCTTTTCAACATGTGTGGGATCAGGTGGGTCAGCAATATGAGGTGGCATGGAGAGTTGAGGGTTGTGTGAAAGTTTGAGTTCGAATCCCTTATATTATTTACAATTTTGGAAAATTAACAATATGTTGCAAATATGTTAACAGACATTTTGGAATTAACCTATATATAGACACAATTCCAGTTTTTGATCAAATGCTTTTGGGCTGGTTAATGAAAATTTTCTACTATAATGTAATCTCTTAAATCTATTTAATTTTATCCATATATAAATATATGGAAGTTAATTGATAATATTACCAAGAGCCAAATATAGTCATATTATTACTAAACCCAAAGATATAAGAAACTTCACTTACCTTAACATGCCATTTAAGCCTTGGGATCACCTCAAAAAAGATTTTTATATGGTACATGTTGTAGTTTGGGTATATTAGTGACATGTGACACAATATTAAAATATATCTTTTTAATTGATGCATACACACAAACAGTAATATCTTTAATATTTTATTATGACTTTTGACAGAGACATGATAATTATACATGGCAAAATTGTAAGAAATACACAATCTCAACAACAAAATAAGCTAGACTTTTGATATATGTTTTTTTAAGCTCAGGCAATATACTATAAAGCTGTGATGCCCAATCTTCCAACATGGTTGTGAATAAATCTAAATTAATTTCAAATGTTTAATGATTAAATTATAATTAATACTTTACTCCAATGTGAACATTATATAGAAAACTTGTTTTTTTACCTCTTAAATCGCTGGGTACACTTTTGACTCTAGACATACATAAAATCTACACAAGATTGATAATAAAAGTTTAAATTATTTTTCCATTTTAAATTATACTTCAAAGAACTTTTCAATTCTTTATTTTTTTTATTTAAATATATTACATTTAAACTTAAATTTTACTTCTATTCATACTTAGCATGCTTTTGATATATAACATATAATCATAGCACTATCTATCTATCTATCTATCTATCTATCTATCTATCTATCTATCTATCTATCTATCTATCTATCTATCTATCTATCTATCTATCTATCTATCTATCTATCTATCTATCTATCTATCTATCTATCTATCTATCTATCTATCTATCTATCTATCTATCTATCTATCTATCTATCTATCTATCTATCTATCTATCTATCTATCTATCTATCTATCTATCTATCTATCTATCTATCTATCTATCTATCTATCTATCTATCTATCTATCTATCTATCTACTCTATCTATCTATCTATCTATCTATCTATCTATCTATCTATCTATCTATCTATCTATCTATCTACCTACCTACCTACCTATCTACCTATCTACCTATCTATCTATCTATCTATCTATCTATCTATCTATCTATCTATCTATCTATCTATCTATCTATCTATCTATCTATCTATCTATCTATCTATCTATCTATCTATCTATCTATCTATCTATCTATCTATCTATCTATCTATATAAACCCTGAACACTAAAAAAATGAGTGTCACAATTTTGATATGTTATATATTGAAAACATGCATAAAAGTTAAATTAAAAATATATAAACTATAAGATAGGATATGTTGGACTATTTCCATCATTTATGAGTGAATGTTGAATGTATAGAAAATATTAAACTTTGTTTAAACTTTCCAAATACAAACAACTTGTTAGTAATAACACACGAATAGACAATACAGGTTAATAAAAAAAAAATTTGAGGACTCTAGGAAGATTTGAAACAACTCTCATATATTTTTAAATATATCAAATTTCTACTATATGTTGCCTTTGACAGAATAGCTCAGTTGGTAGAGCATTTGCCTTAAATTCAATATTCAAGAATATAAAGATGTGAGTTCAACTTCTTAATTACTAACCTGTATTGTCTATTTGTCTGTTATTACTAACAAGTTGTTTGTATTTGGAAAGTTTAAATAAAGTTTAAAAATTTCTATACATTCAACATTCACTCATAAATGATGGAAATAATCCAACATATCACATCTTATAATATACCATCATTACAAACCTTCAGACAAATATATAGACTATCTTTTCTGTATAAATGTTCAGAACATTTATATGAATATTACAATTACCCAGAAAAAAAATAATCTGATATTGAATTTTAGTTCATACTATTTTTTTTCCCATGAAAGTTTTATAATATATATATAAGTTCATAATTATTAGCTATTGACTAATAGATTAAGTAATATTAACATAAATATTTCATGTTTAGAGATTGAAAACTTGTACGTTGCGGATGCATTAACAATGTAAATAAATCTTTTAAAGGAAACATTGATTAAACAAGGCAAAACTCTCCATACAATAGTACCACCCTGTGGCATCCATTGATTATTCTGTTTGGCACAGGGTGGCACTACTGTATGGAGAGTTTTGCCTTGTTTAATAACAATTATGTGCTAGTATAAGAGATAGTGATCATGTGATGTTTAGTGGTTAAACATTTATTAGTGAAGTTGAAGATGTATAATAGGGTTTTAGCTTCCAGAAAAAGATACTAGTAATTTTTCTATTTAACAGTGGCTTATATTTTACAGTCAAATAAATTTTTGATATTATTTGATTTTACACGTTCTGCACTTTATTTTAAATAGGACATATATAGAGTAAGAAGGCTTTCATTTTTTACTTTATAAGTTAGTTATACTAACTTATAAGATGATTAACTTTCTCTGCTTCAATAACTAATTGATCAAAATAATTTTACTTTGAGATAGTTTTCGGTCAAACTTTTACATAACATAATGCAGAAAACAAAAAGAACAATATGTATATACATTTTTATTTTTAAATCTTAACAGAAAATATTGTTTTAATTTTTCAAAATGAAAACTTCTATTATAATAACAATTTTTATTTAGAATGCAGAGGGCATGGCTGTCACTAAGTTGAGCCGGACATCAACCTAAATATATCTAATTTTACACACACACACATATATATAATTTTAAATAAAAAAATATTACAAAAGAACCATAAACAAATGAAGAAAACATTGTTAGTATACTTTGTTATTAAAAAGATACTTACAATTATAAAAGTTCAAAAATTAGACCTAATACAACAAAACTCGAAATTAAGGTTTCCAGATATCAAGCAACTGTTCTTCCAAATAAAAATCCTAAACCTTTACATTCAGATAAATGCAGTGAATATATAATAACAAACATCGATAATGTGCTCAAATCACGATAATTTGAAAATGTTAAAAAAGGTAAAAAAGTTACTTAAAAATGTTAAATTAAGGAGTAAGAATCGCGATGTAAGAGTATGTGAATTGTTCCATCTCATCAACAGTTTATTACTTGGTGTGAACAAATAAATAAACGTAGCATTGGGAACAAAGACCTAATGCTTAGGACTAACATTTATGCCATTCTTAGTCAACAATTCTAGATAGCAATATTACCTCAGACAATTTCAATCTCATTTTGTTACAACAAATAACAAGCAAACACATTAAAACTTCCACAAAATCTTAAGAATAGCTGTAATAGTATAAAATTTGTTGAATCTTAATATGAATAATATTAATAATGATATGAAACCAACATTTTTTGGAAAATCTGAATGGATATTGGTGCAAAATATTTACAAAAAATCTTTAATCCCATTTCATCAATTATTTTATTAGATGGACAACCATTATTATCACATCTATGTCTGTCTGATTACTTAATAAAATTATAAAAACATAACCTAATTAAAACAATTAGGTGTACATACACTTTTTCAATCAAGTCTTTCAGAGGTATAGAAGACGTCACTGTGTAATATTGAGAATTAAGCTGAAAATATTGTTAATATTTAAATTCAAAGATAAATATATACTGCATCACCCAAGATCCAACCAGTTGATTTGGCCCTACAATGTACCCTCCACTCGAGTTTGCATGTAATTATTTACAGAAAAACATTTTCAATTTAGTCACTTAATTAAAATATCAATGGAACTTAGGTTTAATATATATATATTTCAAAATTCCCATAAATTTATGGATGATCCAGTTTAACTTAGCTCTTAATATCTTTATGCAATTTATCCCAATTACAATCAGTATTATGGATCATTAACCCTTATGTTGTAAATATTTGATTTTAGATCACATTGTACCTCAGTGCAATATTAGGTGATTGCAGCAGATACAACAAGATATATGAACTGAATGATCTATGTAGGAATTGAAAAAAAAAGCTTTGAACATGAACAAATATAGTAGACTGTTACATCTTTCATATACTATCATTTTGCACAATTAATTAATTCAGAACCACATATTATCAATCTCTACTATGACATAATTGAATACAGCACAAACAATCCAAACTTAAATCTTTTCAAAAATCTGTAACTGTAAGAATCCAATATCAAGAATCATCCATGCATGTCCAGTTCTAAGAATCCATACACAAATATAGTAGATTAAGATCTAACATCTGATTAAGTCAACATATATGCAGAAGATTTTTCCACAGTTAAAACTAAAGACTATACATATAATTTAAACAAGTGATTTCACTATATCTGCTACCAAAAATAGTAAAATATCTCTGATGCAGATGTAAAACATAGTAGCATAATTACCATTTCAATATCTCAATCATATGCTCTATATAAACATGGCTGTGATCAATGAGCTCACATAAAAGAATCACAGTTTGTTTTCTAAAATAATCATCATGGTGACACATTTGTATCCATTTGAAGCAAATATTTCGATGTCAACATCAAAATCAGTAATTATTAGTGCTCTAAATAACAACCATATTTTTTGTTCCTAAACCAAACATTTGGTTTGCTCAATATATTGCAGTTATAATAAGTGTGCAATTCCTATTAACAAATTAGGTATAATGTTAATAAAGTCATCTTTATTTGATACAACAATTTTATCTCTGTGAATTATTCAAGCCAAAAAGCAAGAATCATAATCAATATGCTACTCGAGGCTGGAATAACTGTCATATATGATGACTACTGTTAGAGCACTGTGATACCTTTCCTGCATGTTAAATTTAATCAGTTTGTCTTAGTATCCCTTTCATCATTTTATCCACAAGGTGCCTTTACCATTGGTGAAGAAAAATACTCAGTACTTACTGATCTCCTTTTTTTGCATTCCCATCCAATTTCAAGACTCTAATCAACATATTAAGTATTACATTTTCTGGTGACATGTGTAACTTTCAAACAAACCAGATATCAGAACACTGGACCAGGTATGTGCCAAATTCCTTTCAAATTGAACTAACTACTAATGACTTTACAACATAATTATTTCAGAAAAACATCAGCCATAAAATCTTTTTTCAATTCTTTTACTTTTTTTGAAAAAAAACATTTTAAATAACTGCTATCTAATTGACTAACAGATTATCAATCAAAAAACTTTATAAAGTAATGTGTGGGTAACATCATTTTAAAATTTCAGATCTCTTTATAACTAAGACTTCTTAATCTTACACTAGAAAATGAAGTAATTCACCTACAATCAAAGTTCTATAATATTTAAATTGCTAAAATTTATACCAAACTTTTTGGTATTTGTGAGAATCAGTATGAATCATACAAAACCACCTCTACCTCATTCTTGGACATTTTCATTTTATCAAAGAGTGTGACATTATTATTACAGACACAAAAGTGGTCATGAAAATTTTTGAGCATCTTAAAATCAAAAACTGTGAAAAATATGTCCTCCCCCACTAACTAAATCATGTGTCTCAAAATCACCTCTTTAGCAGATGAAACAGCTTAACTATACTATTGGTTTTACCATCAAAAATGGAAAGAAATTTAATCCATTACAATGTTTTTCTTATATTTAAATAAATCACACAATGTAATATAAAATAAAATATTATTATACAACAGGAATAATTGTCGTTGCAAAGTGGAATTATGTAGTGTCAAAAACCAATGAAAAAATAGAATATCATTTTATATTTAGGCTCTGTTGTTATATAAGCTTAGCTTTGACTTGGATTTTTAAACTATACAGTGAATTTTGTCTGTTGTTTTAATTTACGTACAGACTAAATGTCTTTCATCACCATTATTATATTCACAGAATGAAGAACAATAATCTTTGAACATTAAATAAAATATTAGTTTTTTTAGTAATTGTAATAATAAATAAATAATCATAACTTCTATATATCTGTAATTACAAAGTAGAAGTAACTACCTTTCACCGAGATATGTATAATTTAAAAACTAAGTCAAAAACAAACTCAAATCGGTTTCAATCTAATGGCTCTCCTTAGTGAGACACTAGGATATTCAGACATTATATCTAAAACACCAACTCAAGGCCAGCAGTTGCCTAATACTTAGCTATTAAGTAGAAAATCTAAAATTTTCAGATACCTATATGTCTTCAAATCCAATTATCTAACTTAAATAGTTATATGGGTGGATTTGAAGACATATAGGTGTCTGAAAATTTCAGATTTTTTACTTAATAGTTAAGTATTAGATAATTCATGACCTTGAGCTGATAATTTAGATCTATTGTCTGAATAGCCAAGCACTTCACTGAGAAGAACCATAGCTCAAAACGTTTGCAGATAGGGATAATTCTAGATAGAGATCTTGAAATGCTTTCTCTTGCAGCATTTATCGATAAAACTTGGAAGAGATTAGTACCCTCATTATTTTATTTTGTAATACAAGTTTATCAAGTTAAGTCACATGATGTGTGATTTTATTTTATTTAGTATTATATATATATTGTAACTGGACCACCATACAACCCCTTTATTACTTCGGTTGTAACACTTTCCTGATGAGCATGTTGCAGGAAGGAACTATCAATTGGCATTCTCCAATGCAGGTGTTATCCCCCCCCACAACAATATTTTCTGCTCATCAGAGGATGTAGCACCATAGAGACTGGAAGCATCTAGACATTTCTGTGTTTGGTTTTCCAAACGATGCCACTAGAGTTCCATCTCACTACAACCTGACTTACCTAGGCCTAGTTATG
This sequence comes from Epiperipatus broadwayi, assembly GCA_028023455.1. NCBI lineage: Eukaryota > Metazoa > Onychophora > Udeonychophora > Euonychophora > Peripatidae > Epiperipatus > Epiperipatus broadwayi. Next base: position 1,475,696 of record JAQFVV010006406.1, on the reverse strand, counting down.
CCAGACATAGCTCAGGAGGCATGAAATTCTCATGAACAAGTGCACTGAATGATGAGTGATGCAATAACAAAAAAAAAAATAGAATCAAACAACTAGATAACTAAAATTAATTTTAAGTAACAATAATTTTATTTAATAACAGGCTTAAATAAATGTCCATCAAACAAAATATTTCATTGATAGTCCCTCATATCTCTTTGGCCTGCTTCCAATAACATTTTTATATGACTTAAAATGTAATCTGTTGAGAGTATAATAAAATCCTTCTTTCAATAATTCTTCAACAGTCTATCTATTTAATCATTTAGTTAACTCACAGAGAGGAGTGTGATATATCAAGATAACAGAGAGCATAATGAAGACAACTGATAGCATTTAATTCAGAGTTCAACTTAATTCAACAAATATTTTATTTACATTCCATTGTGTATCTGGGTATACATCCAATAGTAGGGCAATATGAATTAAAGAATGCAAGTTCTTTAACAATTTACATTTTGCATCTAATTTAGAATTCCAGTTAATTTTAAGTTAGTTAAAGCCTAATACAGATATTATTATTCATGGTTATCCAAATCCAGGTTTGAATCCATACTATATGCACATTTATCCTAGGTTCATTGGTTTGGTAATCTTATTTCTCAACTCGTATGTATGTAACATGTTTTTAGTTCTGTGTTTATATTACTTTTTTCAGAGTTTTCAGATAATAAATAAAATCCTTTTAAAAACAACAAAAAAATGGTTTTCTCAATCTTTCAACTTATTTAAGGACATGGTTCATTATATGCACATACCATTAACTTTTATTGACATACTAGCTCACATTTAAATGTTTCAATTTGTTCACCATATAGTATAAATCTATTAAATACATTCATTTTGAATGTATACCTTCATTTTGATATTTTCTAATTTTATCTAAATTATAAACACGTTATTATAATTTAATTAATTATAGTTGTGTGTAATATTCTTATACAATCAATAAGCAGATAAGCATTTGTAATTTTATTTGGTTTACTCTAATATCTATCATAAATATTGTTGTTGGGTCTGCCACAGATGTATGTTTCCAGATGTAAGTTGACCAGTAGCTTCATTTGTAATTTATCAATAATAAACATATTTTCATGTAGCTACTTTTGTTCATAATTTTAGTTTCATTTATAATTTATCAATAATAAACGTATTTTCATGTTTATAATTTTAGTTTCATCTATAATAAACATATTTTCATATAGCTACTTTTATTCATAATTTTAGTTTCATTTATAATAGACGTATTTTCATATAGCTACTTTTATTCATAATTTTAGTTTTTTTTTTATAATTTATCAATAATAAATGTATTTTCATGAAGCTATATTTATTTATAATTTTAGTTTCATTTTTAAGAAAGTAGTTTTGTTTGTCTTTTTTAAACACATATAAATATTCCATATTTTATAAAATTTTTACCTTTGTTTTTTCTTTCTTGTTTATATCCAGTATGTTCCATCAAAAAGGGGTTGTTTTATTTAAGCTGAATGGTGTTATTTCCTTTCATTATGATCACCCAGGCAAATCTTGGAGAAACCTAGCTTTGGAATGAAGAGAGAAAGCTGTTACTGTTTAGCCTTTCATCGTTATGTTTTCCTTAATAATGTTTTCTTTTTCCATCATTAATAGTGGTTCTTTAACTGCTCTCAATATCTTTTTAAAATTAAAATCTTTTTTCAATAATCTTTTTTAACATCTACTTGGAAAAATATCTCTTTGAAAAAAAATAACTCTTTGAAAAACTTTTTAGAATCTCTTAAAAATCTCTTTGGAAAAACTTTTTAAAAATCTCCTTTGAACTTGCAACTCAACTATATATATTCTGATTCTTGGATTGATTAAGCAGCCTTTCCCACTGTACCTGATTTGCTATACAGCTCTCATTTAAGCCCAAGTGCTTTTTTCTTCTTAAGGATTGGACATTCTACTTTTAGCAGAATAGATAAGATAACTATAAAGATTAGTTCATGTTTTCCAATTTATTAAGACTGCCTCAAGCTATTATCACACTTTATATGACAACATTCCAAATTTTAAAAATGTAATATTTTTAATAAATGCCAGCTTTAAATAAATAGGAGTGATATATTTAAATTATAATCTAAAATTATGAAATCAATAATGAAGGTTTCACTTTATTTTTTTCTCAGTTATAGAAAATAATGATTTTCTTGTAAAGTCATAAACTAAACTTTTTTGCTATATTTTTCTAGAAAAAATATAAGATCGACTTTTTTATACATTTGCCATTTTTTTAAGGTGGAAGGGTAAATAGCTCTTAGAATAAATATACACATGAAACAGCATTCTTGTTTCAATATATATATATAAATTTATAAATAAATATTTGAAAATACAGTAATTAAAAGTCTATAAAAATTATATGTATAACCGTAACTTAGAAGCGATTTCACTACGTTGTAGCTTTGTCAACTATCACATTTAAATCTGATAGTTGACAAAGCTACAAGGTAGTGAAAGTGCTTCTAAGTTATGTTTGTACATATAAATTTTTATAGACTTTTAATTACTGTATTTTCAAATATTTAATTATAAATTTATATATATTATTTTGAAGAAATACAGACATCGATTTGTAATTATATATATATATATAATAAAAATAATACACAAAAACCTTTCAGCAAATATTTTATTGCCATCATCAATGTGATATATACATATACTTTCCTAGCAGTTAATATTATGCGATAATCAAGATTTATCCTCCAGTACTGCTTTATTAACTAAATGAAATATTCTCATACCAAAGCATGAGATTAAACTTTTTGAGAAAAAAGATTGGCCATCTTTACTCTCTTACCTCAATTTCTTTATAAATCTAATATAAAGAAGTTGGGGAAAAAAGAAAGAAGATCTTAAATTAATCATATTACTTTTTTAAAGCTATATTTCAAATTGCTTTACGCTATTTTAACTGACATTTGCAAAATTTTTTAGTTTACAGTTTGTCATTGCAAACCTCTTAAATGAACTGAGGTAAGAGAATAAAGATGGCCTGATATTTTCTCTCAAAAAGTTTTATCTTGTGCTTTAAATTGATAGTATTTAATTTATTTAATAAATCAGTGCTGGAGTATTAATTTTGATTATATATATATATATATATCATTAAAAAGAAAATAATTAGACAATCCCAACAATTGGGGTATCCAACAAAGATTAGGAAATGGAACTAGAACAAAAGACTTATGAACTATATGAAACAAAACACCAAAAGTTGTGTAACCAAGCGGCCATTTTTCTGAAAACTGTAACTCTCCAAATTAAATAGACAATGTGACTAAACCAGCTAAAGAACAATGAATATAAAAATATGTATGTAAATATCTATCAACTCAATAAAGTTCCATTTTGAAATATAATTAGATGAATCCAATAACAATTACAATTAACAATATCAAACTGTTGTCAAGATAACCCCCATTTAAATATATATATACAATTTTTGCTATTGTATAATAGTTATGTAGTGTGATTATTGTTTCTATACTATTCAATATGTTAATTGGTTTTGCTCTTTTAAACTTGATATTCCTAATCTCTACACCAATTTAATATTTGACAAAAGAAAATGAAATATGTCATATCTCTCAACAAATGATTTGTGAACTTATTACTTTTGAGAATCCTGATCGAAAAACTTTTGATAAAATTATTCTTAAAAAATGAATGAATATATATTTTTTTCAAATTAACGATCACCATGTTTTTCAGGCTATTTTTTTTAGTATAAGAATCAAACTTGCTTGCAAAAAGAAATAAATATAATCGACTTTAAGGGTGAATTTGATCTAATAAATTGCAAGAAACTGAACAGCACACTAAAACAACTTCCATAAGAAGACAATTACTACCTAAAACTCTCTTATTATCAAATCAATTAAACTACCTAATTACATGTCTCTATCTCATCTTTAAAACCTAGTGGAGTATTATACAAAGTTCACCATTTGTAGCCTTGCTATTTGTGACTTATACATATTCATTAATAAACAATTAGAAAAAAATGTGTTTTTTTGGATCTTGGAATTACCATCATTGTTATGTACTCTGCTCACAATGTTCTAATAATCTCATCCTGTCTTGTAAAAGTTAATCAATTCTAAAGAGTAACTGGATTCATAATTCAGTTTTGCAGATTATTCAAGCAGAAATTGTTCACAAGCTATAATTTATTATCATTCTTCATGAAAAACTTTTTATACTTTCCAAATATTCCAATCGATTTCAATTATGTCATCATTTGATCTGACATATAGAAGACAAATTCAGTAGAAGAAGAAAAACATTTTGCCTCAATTCTCTATTATATTGATAATGTCATACTAGATAGCTTATTTGTGGGTTGCAGCTCAGGTATATAAGTATTTAACATATTATTAATACTTGTTGCCAAAATTCACATGTAGGCTCATCATCACATCTTTTATCAATTAAATCAGTTTATTTTCCCCATATAAAAACAAGTCTACAATTTGATGTGTTTTAAATATTTTTCAATCCAATATAAAATTCACAATGTATAACACAATACTATGTAAACCAATACTTCATGCCATATTAGCTGTGCATTATCAATCATTAAACTATCATATGTTGGAATTTTTTTTATATATATATTTTTGAACTTGTTGATCTTCTATACCAATACAACACCAAGTCCTCTGTTGGAATTTTATCTAGTAATTTAGATAAGGTAATCTATTTTTGAGACATTTGTGAACAATCTTGGTTGTTGTGAAAAATCTAGCCAAATTGTCAAATCTAGACATTTTTCAGACATGGTTAAATTTTCCTTTCAATCTATTGTATAAAAATTTTCTCACCAAAAACCTTCTTATAAACCAATTCTGGCAAAACTTTGAACTCACACATGTCTTGTTTAATACATATTCAGAAGAAATGCTAATCATTTTTCAAACTTTTTCATATTTTACATCTCTAAATCTATTTGTATCCCATGAGTCTATAATCAATGGAAGCAATTATTTTAACAGTACATGATATCACATCCAACCCATAATGCACCTGTGGTTACTTACCAACCCTGAATCATGTTAATTAGATGTTGTTATATAAAGAATAATAATATATTAAAAACGCTCAGACAAAATAACACAAAACCGTTTATTATATACAATCTCTAAAATTTGTATCCAAAAATATCTTACACTGAGTTGCATAATAATAGAGCATAGGTATAGTTTTCAAACTACTAGTTTGAAATATTTAAAATACAAGCATAATTTATATACTTGAAGTTTAATTGTAATTATATGAGATTTGAACGCAGCCTTTTAAACTCCATTCAGCTATCCATTCTATCTCATACAACTAATATACATGACCACACACATGTGAAAGAAATAAATGAACTCCAGTATGCGTATTTCATGCTGAGCTAGCATTCTAGGTTGGTACAGTAGATTTAAAATAAACATTACAGGTAATGTTTCATAAAAAATCATGTATACAAGACTTCTAAAGCAAAACATAAATGTTTATTTTGCGTTAGAAGTCTTGTATACATGATTTTTCTATGAAACATTACCTGTAATGTTTATTTTAAATCTACTCTAAAAACATTTGTCAAGCATTGGTGGTCGAAAGGTCAGCGACAGCCACTTTACAAGCAGTTATCCCGGGTTAGCGGGTTCGCTTCCCGGCTGATGCTATGACACATGAGAAAAAAAAAACATTTGTAAATTGTATAAGTACATCTTCATCAAAACTTATATTAAACTTTTTAGATAATATTGCCAGTGAATAACTAATATGTTGTATTTGTATAACATTTGAGATAATATATAATCGAAAGCTTTTGTATAATTTAAAGCAAATATATTTTTTTTGTAAATATAGTAATAATTGTAAATGTTCTGTTTATCAATAAATACAAAAATATCTTTAAACACAAACAAAGGTTTATTAAAATATTTATCTTTAATTAATTAAATCTTACTTTGTAAAATATATTCCAACTACCATTTAATTAAAATAAAATCTGCAGTTTAAAATAATAACATAAATTTCTTTGTTTTTAGTAAAGAATAAAAGTAATTTATTTAATAAAGACAACTATTTATTTGAAAGTCATGTAAGTAGAAGAACTTAAATAAGATTTTACTTATTATAACAACAACAAAAAATATATTATTATTTTTTAATCAAGTAAATATTTGTAAAATTTATACTTATATATCATATAAAAATATTTTTATTATGTGTATGTGGGTGTTCAATATTTAAACTCACCAATTCATAAAAAGTTTAGTCACGACTAAACAATATTAGTTTTTACCACTTTTCTTTCTAAATAATTCAATCTATACTACTCAGTAATCTATTTATGTACTATTTTTGTTAAACATTACAGTATACCATAAACTGAGAATTTAATATTCATTTAACAACACCATCTTTATAAATATAACCGTGAATATTACTAATAATTTGGTAGATGAGAGATTAATTTTAAAATAAAATCTATTGATTGTATTAAAAAAAAAAGTCAATTGCACAAATATCTGATATTTTAACATTGAATAATTATATTTCATCATATAAACAGTTAATATATAAATAGTTTATGTAGTCACTAATAGAAAATAAGAACAAATAAGAAATACGTTTTTATCCTGTATATGTTTTTCTCTTTTTACATATATATGTTAAATTAAATATTTCCAATGGATTGTTATTATAATAAAGAATGGAAATAGAGAAGATAATGTCCATAGAAGTAGAAATAATACTTAACCTTTGAGAATAGCAAGAAATTATTAATTATTTTTACCAGACAATCTCTGAGATCATACCAGTTTTCATCATAAGTATAAGCACTCTTTTGTTTGAGTTTTTTTTGTTGAAATTAAAGAGGCCCTCTTTTACTTCAAACCTGAGTTCTTATATAGATTTGAACTAGAGATTTATTTTCATGGATGTGAGAATGTGAAAGAATAGCTTCTTTCTTGATATTCTGCTAATAATATTTTCATTTTTTCCAGAGAATTGTATATGTTGAATTAATATGTCCATTGATTGTTATTATGATAAAGAATTAGAATGAGGGGACAATATCCATGTAAGTAGAAATAATCTCTAACCTTTGATATTACCAAGAAATTATCAATAACTTCTAATTGATGATTCCTTAGGCCAAATCAGTTTTCGTCACACATGTAAAAGGTCTTTTGTTTTGATAAAAGAGACCCTCTTTTACTTCAAACTCAAGTTCTTATATGAATTTAACACAGAAAGCTATTTTATAGGTGTAAGAATGTAAAAGAATGGCATCATCCTTGATATCCTGGTAATAATATTTTTAATTTTTCCAGATAATTGTGCATATCTATAACAAAACAATTATTTAAGAACAGAAAAAATTTTAACTATCAACTACAGTATTATTACATTACTAGTTTAGCTTGGTTAAAAATTGTAAATTTATTAAAGAATAATATATACTTATAAATAAATATTGGTCAATTATGATAAGGATACAAAGAAGGTGCAATCTAATCTATATAAAGTCTTAGTGGTACTTATGTATTAGACATGCTATGTTTTTTCACACCCTTGTCCTCACTGATAACTTTCTCATTTTGTGATGTCATCAAATAATGTGTACACTGTAACTTCTGACAAACTTAAATTATACATTTTTCAAAATAGATAAAGTGTGCCCATTATTTTATGACATTTTTGCAATATTTAAAAAGTTATTGGTAGATTGATATATGTGTGAAAAGGTGTAGCAGCTCTAATACATAACACAAATCATACTAGTCTAAATATGAAAAAATATTTTTAACAACCCAAAAAATATAAATTTGTACACAAAAGTAATAAAAATGCATTACAATACTAAATAAAAACAGGTAGTTCTTAGGTTTTAAAATCACACTTTGTGCCGTTAAAGTCCCCCCCCCCCCATGAGATGCACCATTCTGTCATCACAAACATAGACTGTAATTCCTAAATTTTGCTTAAAAATATAACATGAAATTACAAAATAGACCCTAAAGCAAATTTACCAAAAATAATACTACATAAGCAAAATAAAAAATACGTCTATTCACTCTTTTAAAGAAGTACATTAACTACAAAAACTAATAGGTATATTAATTACAAAATGGGCAATAAATCAAATAAAAACATTACATCTATTAACTATTGCAGAAAAGTAAAAAATGAACAATCTATGTGTAGCTCAGACTTTTTTTTTAAAAAAAGAGTTAAAGTATGTGTTTTTGTAATATAACTGCTGGGCAATATCTTAACCGAGAAATGTGTAATTACATTTAATTTGTTAAAAAAATAGATTTTTATCAAAATGTAAAAAAAACAATTAGTAAACTTTTATTAAAACAGAATCAATGAAATGGATTTATTTTTAAATATCATCCAGAAGGCAAACAAAACATCATCTTCTTTGTATTCATTTTATAATTTCATGCCAGAGTTAATATATGTAGTATTTTTTAATTTTTAAGTAAAATTTTGAAATTTCTGGCCTATCTAGTGCCTACTCATTCAATGTTAATATATTAAAACAAAAAAATAAATTCATCAAAGCATATTAATGTTTTGATGTGTTTGGAACTAATTTTTCTAATGTTAGTTTGTAATTATTAATAATGATTTTTTTCAACTTTTTTTGCTTTCTGATTTAAATTTTTTTTATTACCATACTCTTATATCATTTACACCCCAGACTGGATTTGGTCTAAAAGACTCGTTTTACTATCTTTATGATTTCCTTAAGTCACTGAAGTAATATTTACTAAGGCTGTAACCTCAAGAATATGCGTGTAAAAATGCAATAGTAGGGACCTTTACAGGTCTTAATCACAAGCTTACATTTTGGAAAAAAAGAGGGGAACCCTTATTTACTTCAACCTACTTTCTATATAAATAGATGAAACTGAAGCGGTTAGATCTGAGAGCATGAAGCTATTCAATACTTCACTGATTAAGTCCACATTTCTTATTACACATCAATACTCATGAAATCTTTCAATTTACAACAAGTCAATGGAAAGATCTTACAATTAGAAATCTATTACGATAATTTAAAGTTGTAATTATGAATTTATTTAAACACACATTGATTGTAAGTAATATTTACTAAGGCTGTAACCTCAAGAATATGCTCTGAAAATAATTTTTAGTAATTAAATATTATATTTCCAACTGACAGAAGTTTAGCAAATGTAAGCAAAATCCTGCAAGTTATATGATAGATAGTATTTCACCTAAATTACTTCGAGGTGTTATAATTCTATCAAAATATCTTCATGGGCTTAAAACATAAAAATACTTCTATCATGTTTATCAATATAAAAAAATCTAATTATAATTTTTGGTTCTGTTTTCTTTTGTTATGAAAAAGTTGCAAAGAATGATTGATATCTTCATAAAATTATTTGTATGTAATGAATGAAGTGATAAAAACAAATCTAAAAAGTCTGGTAGGGTGATAATTGGAATAACACTGTGAACCAAATATAGTGTGCAATTGATCATGTGCTGGAATTTTGGTTGGTAAGTAATGGGTTTTTCATTTTGATAGTTTGGCATTTAGAGTGGGTGTTTAGATCTAGTTTCTGGTCTTCCTACCCTTTACTGACATGAGCCAACTAGCTCAAAACCATGGTTTAAAGGTTGGAGACAATTTGAAAGAGATATTGAATTCTATCTCTCTCAGCATTTGTGTAAACAAAGCTTGATTGTGGGCTATTGGTAAAACTCAATCTAGTGATCATATATATATATATATATATCGGAAAAACCAGACAACACTTAGACAAACCCAATATCATTAACAATCAACAATTTTAAACTGTTGATTATTAATGATATTGGGTTTGTCTAACTGTTGACTTGCTTTTCATGATTACTTAAAAACCCATTTAGCCTTAAACATTATTACACTTTATATATATATTAATAACTCAAACAAATTTATTTAACACAGTATTCAAAATTAAATAATATATTCTTTACCGGAAGTATTTTCACTTGTTTCACTGACAATCTTTATCAAACATGAATACAAATGTACAGAAAATAAAAACTTGCATTACCCATCATTCAATCCATTCAAAGTTCCCACAATTCTGTTGTTTTTATATTAACTGATTGTCTATTCGTTAAACCATTTCTATTCCTAGATATCATCATTGCCTCCTTAATTTTACATTTTTCATTACATCTTTCAATTTGAATAATTTTTACATCTCTATTATTAAATTTAAAACCATAATTACATGTTTATTTTGATCAAAAATAATTGATGGAGTATTTAATTTTGAATATTGTGTTAAATAAATTTGTTTAAGTTATTATTATATGATTTTAAAAATACAGACATTTAATGGTTATATATATATTGTGCCAGGCATTATCAAATGGCCTTGCACAAAGTATGGATTAAGCACAACAAATATATCAATGGGCTATATTGATAATGGAGTGGTCTGAGCATTAAAATACCCACACACACCAATTTAAATAATATGAAATTGACATGGAAAATATTGTAAAATAAGCTCATGTATTTTTTTTATTTTTCTATTTTGTATATTTTTTATATCACTTTATGTATTGGGCTTTTCTCTGAAAAATTCAAATAGAGAAAGGCAAACTTATTAAACAAATGAATCAAATGTTGGAACATAGTAGTAAAATAAATAATTAAAGCAATTGTTCCAACATACTTGTATATTTTTCATTTTTTTAATTACTGCCTCTAAAAACTAATTTTATTCTATAAACAAAGAATGTTAATTGCTTTTGCAAAAATCTGACCAAAAGCAAAATGTTTGATAATGCTATAATTAAAATGTTATTATTTTTTTTTAAATAGAAATTCTTTTGAAATGAATAGCTGTAATCAAGTGGTCTGAGCATTCAAGATGGATGTCAAACTTAAAATGTAGAATTTAATCGGAAAAATATAAAGGAATGTTTGCAATCTAAGTGATAAGCTAGATTAAAAGGATTGTGATTCATTCTTCTCAGAGGGATATCTGAATTGGTTCTTATTAGTGGGATGGATAGTGCTGTGGGATTCAGTCTTTCGTTGGCAGCCATTCTGGGAAAGTCATTCTTTTCGTTGCTCCAGAATTCTCCAAGCGATCAGCTACTTAGAGAGTCATTTATGAATAGTACTATTAGTGACATTCGTGAGAACAAGTCCTTTATACAGTTCTTTTAAGAACTCTTGTCCTTGTGGAGTCGAATAACTATTGGAGACAGCCTAGGAAAATTTATTAAATAATCCTCGTTACTATTTAGATATATATATATAAAAAGAGGATATGAAGCAATATACTAGAGATTCCAGCAAAATGACCGTGAGGTAGACAACTAGCCAGTGCACTGCCCTTTCTCTGTCCTAAGCCGCCCAGATGTGACCACACCAATTCCAACCGCCCAGGAGGATGACCAGTGCCACCTTACTAAATGGAAGAAATCATCACCACACAGCCAGTTAACTTGAAGCCCATTCAGCCCAGAGGAGAAAAATGAAGACGCAGATATAAGTTTATTTTAAGATATTTATTAACATTGAAATAATTAACTTTTCTATTACCGATTAGATATATTTTTTTTTTGTTATTATTATTTATCATTTAAAAATGAGAGAGTCTCTCGCATATGTATAAATTGACGGTTATTGCGGTCATAAATGGTAAAGCTTTTACTTAAATCCTTTGAGTGAACGTTTCTATTTCAAATTAGTATTTTCAACAAAGATTGCAATGAGATTTTTTTGTTGTTGTTGTTGTTGCTATTCGTTTTGCTGTTGTTGTTATTCCTGAAATTCGTCAAATATAAATATGCATGTAGATATATGTATGCGTACATACGCTTATTATATTCGGTAAATATGATATCTCATGCTGAATATCTAAAAATGTATTTAACCGGATATCCTTTTTAAGTTATTTTTTTTTGTGACTGCTACACCTCACGATGAGTGTAAGAAGGGATTGATTTATTATAGGTTCCCTGGAAGCAAGTACTCTAATAACTTTATATTTAAAATAATAGTAAGTGTATAATTTGGCTGCACGTATATACATGTATAGAAATTTATCTTTGGCAAAACGGAAATAGATACAGTACCTTATGGTGAGTACGATATGGTATCTGAGCCAATGCAACATATTGACTTGTTGAAAATATGAAATTAGTGATATATTTCATTGTGCAAATATGCATAGTTTTCATTATTATATTTCCTATCAATAAAAAGGTTTTAAAGTTATCAGTAAAAGCGTATGCCTGTATGACCGAAAATCTCATATCTGTATATCAAATCACACAAATTAAAATTTATTTCTATTGGGTAAAAAGAGCTCAGACCACTTCCATTACTTATAAACATTGTAAATAGCTTTAGGGATTTATTATTTTTCTTATTTAAAATTGTATTTTATCTATTTCAACGCCTTGAATATATATATAGTTTGGGGTAATTAATTATTTAGTATTTTGTTATTATATTATCATTAGTATGAAACGGTGGTGGGTCTTAGGGATTAAATAAATATTTAATCATAATATTAAACTTTTTTCGTATCATTATTTATAATGATAAAAATGTGTTCTTTCCTTATCAACCACATACCTGTAATAATCATTTAACTTACCCATTTGAAGACCCTAGATGTAGAGTGACTTGAGCTAGCCACACGGGATATCGCTCTACCGGGGTGTTAAATCTTATTCTTATGCTCCGCTGAACATATGGTATTGCACACCCTTCTAGGAGGGTGAAAAATTCATTTTTTGATTCTTTTCTAGAAGTGGCGCGCAAAAGTCTATTTTGTAAATAGATTTTTCAAAGGTGTGTACTTGCCATTGTTCTAAATATTCGGGCATTAAAATAAGATATCAACTAAAGGGTGTTTTAACTGGAAGATTCCTGTCAATCCACTCTTTCTATCAGTTTAGCTGGAAGTACTGATATGTATGAGTATAGAAATCGGCTAAATTGACATCCATTTCTTTACCTGTTAAATCTTGGTCACTTCATGCTCAGTGCAAGATTAGAAAAAGAATTCTGCAGGGAGTATGGTCCGGTACAGTAAAACTGGCGCACAACGTGTTTTAAATGTAGAAATGGTACGATTAAGGAAAGAACAAGTTAAAATTATATAAATGTATAAATTACGGTAAAAATAATTTACATGCCGTATGTATATATAAACTTTATGTAGGTGTAATTAAAAACTAAATTAAAAGTTTGACTACATATATAAGAGAAATTATATAAAATTCGATCATTGTTTTTAAATATACAGTATAGTGTAATTAACAGGCCGTAACACGCTTGGTTTGTTCGATTTTTTTTTAAACATATTCTTAGATAAGGTAAAATATTTTACTCAGTAATTTGCAGTTCCAAAATGATAGTGTTATTTTTTGTAGCGACAAATATTTAAATTAAGATATAATTATGATTCAAATTGTTAGCAATAAATCAAATGCTCACACTGTATTCTATAAATATACCGGATAAATAAAATAGACTTCGAAGTTATTTTAAATAAGTATACATGTAATATATTGACGGTTGATATTTTGTTATATAGAGTATAGATTCTTTTATCTTAATAATTGCTTAACAATTTCCACTTTAAACTGGGTCGCTAACATTTTCATTTTATTGGATAAGTAAAGTTGCCGTTTAAACTGAGTAAAAAACTGTTGTCAACATATGAAATTAAAATAGTAATAAAATAGAAATAAAAAACTATTAAACGAATGAGTGGAGGAGTAGGTCATACGCTGTGTATATGCGTACATAAATGGTCGGAGGTTATTACAAATAAAAGTAATAATTTATTATAGCGTAATATTTTAAAATAACTTACAATTGAGTTTATTGTTTTTGTTTTAAAAAGAGAGAAAATAGACATTTTAGACATAGGGATAAAACCTGTTTATTAAACGTAGCGAAATGTTTTAGGGTAACTTATACTTGAATTTGCTGTTTATAAAAAGAAAAAAAAAGGTAAAAGGAAATACTGTTAAATGATACTGGCTTAACGAATTAACATTTCGAAATGATTTGAACTAACTAATAAGTGATTTTAAAGTAACTTTTAGTTGAATCTATTTGTTTTGTTGTTAGTGAAAAAGTAAAATAAAACAGTGTTAAATACTGGCTTACGAATTAAAATTTCGTAAACGATCTAGAATAACTTATACTGGAAGATTTTTTTTTTAAATAAAAAAAAAAAAAAGGGGGGGGGACTAAAACAAAATAAAGTGTGGATAACAGCTAACGAAGTAAAGTTTCATATGTTAAACTTGAATTTCTGTTGTGGGCGATAAATCGAATTAAATAGGCATAGGTAAAATGGGCACAATAACTGGAACAGGGCATAGGAAAAACAAATAATTGGCGAGTCGAATAAGGCAGAGTTAGGTGTGCAGTGTACTGCGTATTTAAAAGTAAGACACATAGTTAAGAAATAGTTTTATAATAAAAATAAAGTATCTGATCAGTAACTGAAAACTATATATACCAAATATAAATAAATATAGGTATTCCGTAACTCCAAAATAAAGAATAGTTATACTGTTTTTCTGAAGGTTTGTGATGATGGTGTTCTAGCTGTATTTTTATATTGGACTATTTCCATCATCTAATATGTGTGTTGAAAGACATTCAACACACATATTAGATGATGGAAATAGTCCAATATAAAAATACAGCTAGAACACCATCATCACAAACCTTCAGAAAAACACTAAGTATTCGGTATGGACCCGATACTATATTAAACTTTAGACATTATGAAAAACTATGTCTAAAGCTGGCCAAAGTAGAAAATCATTTAACTTTCCTATGTAAATGTAAATCGGAAGGGATAATTCCTAAAGGTTTGCAACTAAAACCTCCAATTCACTCTCAGAGAGCTGAGAAAATTACTCAAAGAGCAAGTGAAGCTCTGTTAAGAGAAAGAATAAATGCTCAAAGGTTTTCTAAGTATCAAACAATGCATTCAATTAATACTGTAGAATGTCTTCTAAAAAATAAACTTACTGACGATGACTACATGAGAGTTTTTCAAGCAGTAAGAAAATCATATTCTATATTACATGGAAAAATAAAAGAATGTCAAAAGAAGAAACTTGCTAACCTACATGAGCATATCAAAAATCATAATGTACCAAGCAATGTAACAGCTTCATCTGTTAAAAATCTAAGTTCTAAACATCTAACAGATACTGAAATTTCTGTTCTTGAAAGAGGATTAAACTTTGCTGTAACACCATCTAATATCCCCTTATTAGATATAATGGCAGCCACTGAGGAAGTCACTCAAAAATTGCCTTTAGAAGAAGCAGCAGAATTGCGCTGGAGAATAAAAAGAACACTTGACAAGCAACAAAAATTGCAGTCAAACATATCCTATGGGGAGAGGAAAGCAATTAAATCTCTCAAAGCAGATAAATCTATAATTATTCTCCCTGCTGACAAAGGCAATGCAACAGTTGTAATGGATACAACTGATTATGACAACAAAATACAAGAACTCCTCACAGCTGGCCAATATAGAAAAGTGGCAAAAGATCCGATACCAAGTACGGAAACAAAGTTACAAGCATTACTCAGAAAGCATCGCAAGTACTTCACTGATTCAGAAAAAGAGTAAAATAACATCATATTTCAGCAAAATTCCTCATCTTTATGGTCTACCTAAAATCCATAAGGATCATGTTCCATTACGACCTATTGTTAGTTCTAGAGATTCACCTTGCCAGAATTTGGCAAGATTTCTTCTCAAAGTTCTAAGTCCTTTGGCATGCAAGACCCAATCATTCGATCAGGGATTCTAGACACTTTGTAGAATTAATCAAGAACATGAAAATTGAAAGAACTGACTTACTGGTAAGCTTTGATGTGGAAAGTTTATTCACAAATGTACCATGTGAAGAAGCATTGTCTATTGTAAGAAAAAGGTTAAATGATGATAATAGTTTACAAACCAGAACAGCTCTTCCTATTGATAGCATAATGGAACTATTAACTTTCTGTATAAAAACAACCTACTTTCAATATAACACAGAGTTCTTCCAACAAAATCAAGGAATGGCTATGGGCTCACCATTGTCTCCCCTGATTAGCAATATTTATATGGAAGAACTTGAAACCACAGCCATAAAAACTACTCCTTATCCACCTAAAGTTTGGCTTCGCTATGTGGATGATACATTTGTTGTATGGCCACATGGTGAAGCATTGCTACAAACTTTCTGGACACACATCAACAACATATCCCCTTCAATTAAATTTACAATAGAACCAGAACAAGAACAAAAATTGGCATTCTTAGATGTTCTTGTAACAAGACTCCCTCATGGCAAAATCAAAACTACAGTTTACCGAAAACCTACACATACAGGAAAAGAAGTTTGTTCAGAAACTGGTGATTTGGAAAAAGAAAAGATCTATATAGAACAAACTCTTAAGAAAAATGGTTATCCATCAGCTGTTATTAAGAAAACATTAAACAGACAACAAAAAGAACCATCAAGAGAAAAGACAATTATTGGTACTGTAGTGTATCCATACATTCCAAAAATAGCAGACAAATTAAGGAAAATCTGCAATCAGTATAACATCAGAACAGCTTTTCAGAGCCATACCACACTACGAGGAATTCTAACATCTACAAAGCCTAAACTTGAAATGCTGCAAAGAAAAAACTGCATCTATGAAATACCATGTGAATGTGGAAGAACATATATTGGTGAGACCAGCCGTCCCATTCAAAAGCGCTTGCAAGAACATAAACTGATGATTAGAAGAGAGAAAACAGATGTGTCTAAGGTAGCAGACCATGTATGGACCAATGAACATACGTTCAATTGGGAAAATACAAAAATATTGGATAAAGAAGAAAAGGTACAAAGAAGAAAATTTAAAGAAGCTGCTCACATGACAATGGCAAAAAATCCCATAAGCCAACCTAGTGTGACTATACATAATGTATGGAAATCACTAATCAACTTTGCTCTGAGGAAAAAGTGGAGAAATCAGGAGGAACCTCATAGATAAGTATATGAAATTACTACATACTGTTGCCTTTGGCAGGATGGCTCAGTTGGTTAGAGCGTTACCTTAAATTTCAATAATCAAGAATCTAAGGACCCAGGTTCGAATCCCATGCTAGTACTGTCACTGGTCAGGCCAGCAACACCTGAAGAAGAGGGCAGAAAAATACCTCTCAAAACGTTGTGCATATACTAACCTGTTTGCTGTGATATTACTAACAGTTAGTGCATATACTAACCTGTTTGCTGAGATATTATTAACATTTGTTTGCTGTGATATTACTAACAGTTGGTGCATATACTAACCTGTTTGCTGTGATATTACTAACAGTTGAATGCATTTGGAATATTTAACTAAAAATTAAACTTTTCTAAAGACATTCAACACACATATTAGATGATGGAAATAGTCCAATATAAAAATACAAATAGTTATACTGTGTTTTTAAATGTGGACAAGATCCAAATCAAGGAAAATGGATCAACAGCTAATAAGTGATACAATCACCTCGGTTAATGAAGAACCAGAGGAAAAGACTCACCGTGAGCAAAAAGAAGGTGATCAACAAAGAAGCAAAAAACTCGAAGCGGAAAATGAACGCAGGTGGACCATGATGGAAGAAATTTTATGGACTATAAAACAAGAAATAGCCAGAATACCACAGGAAATAAATGAATTGAGGCAACAACTGTCAGAAAATACATCATATATACATCAAAGAATAGATGAGGTCAAACGTGAACTAGAAAATGAAATCGAAACAAGATTTCAGAGCATAAAAAATGGAAATAATCCAGAACAAGGCAACAGCAATAGGCTAGAAAAAACAGAAATGCATCAGCAGATGACTGAAGCAGAGCATGAATATGTTCAGGATCAAGTCAAGAAAAAAGGAGAGGATGCTGAAATAACCGAACATCATAGCATTAAAAATGATAGGCATGAAAAAGAAAAGGGACAACTTTACCCGGACAATATAAACCAATTCCTAAAAATAAAAATATTTGAAGGACAAACAGGTGAAGCTCCTATGGAGCACATTAAAAGCTTGGAAAAATATTTCCAGGTAAACCAATTTAATGACTTTAGTAAACTGGCAATTGCCTGCAGTCATCTCCATGGCGATGCTCATGCATGGTGGGAATCCTTGTTCCACTATCCAGTGACATTTGAGGAATACAAAAAGGAATTATTAAAAAGTTTTTGGAATGAACAGCATCAAGAGATGATGCTATACCAAGCCATGCAGGAAAAACATGATGAGAATAATGGTGAAAATTACTTGCAATTTTTCAGAAGACAAGTGGCAACACTCCGGACATTAAACGCATGTCACATATCAGAGGGACAAATTGTCAGAATAATTCGTCATAATCTGCCACTTGGGATTGAACAAATGTTACTTACTGTGAATATGAATACAGTGCAACAAATGGCAGAACTATTAAGTGCAGTAGACATGACCCAAAGAGACACACAAGGAACCAAAGATAGGCAAAAACAAAATCATTGGCATAGAAAGGCCATACCGAGAAATAACAGCATAGAAAGGCGCACTCACCAAACTGAAAACAACGGTTACAACCAAGGAAAGAGATATTGGAAAGAAAAACAGTTCAGACCACCCTCGCCAAGGCCGGGGTGTAGTAAAGATGATAATTAATCACACATCATGATTTAAGAGTCTTTGTAGTGAAATGTTTATAGGTTTCTTGTGAACTTTTGTCTCTCAGGTATTGTGTGTATGGGTTGATTCAGATTGGCATTTTTTGAACTTGGGCTCTGGAGATGGGGGATGTGCAGGGGTTGTTTGGAGATGTCTGTGTAATCTGGAGTCTCTGTGGCTTCAGGTGAAGGAACCCTTCACGCAAAAATGCAAGCAATTCTTTTAGCAGAGAAAACATTCTCTGGGACTCATTTGGGGTAATGCAAACGTACTCGTAAGTCTCATATAGAAAGAGCAGAGGAGCATTAACTTCATCTCTTCTTATATATATATATATATATATATAAATGGAAAGCCATGAAGGAACACTTCACCATGCAAAAATGTGAGCAATTCTTTTAGCAGAGAAAATATTCTCTGGGACTCATTTGGGTAATGCAAATGTACTCGTAAGTCTCGTAGAAAGAGCAGAGGAGCATTAACTTCATCTCTTATACATATAAATTGAAAGCCCTTCATTAGGGGTTGCAAATTATCCTGTCAGCCTCCAAAAAGTGAGCTTGGATGCACCCACGAAGTTTGGTACATTACGCTAGTAGTATGTTTCGTGATTCATTCGACTTTGCTTGGCTGGTCACAGAGTTCTAGAAAGGATAGATATCTTCATGTTGCCCATCTGTTTGTCTTCTTTTATCTCTGAACCTGGTGATTGGGATGCTGATGTAGTTTTGGCTTAGTATATCGATGTTATGGGGGATGAAATGTCACATTGTTACTATTCGACATCGTACTTTTTAGACTTTCAAAAGAAAAATACAAAAATTAGTAAAAATATAATTAGTAAACATATACTTAATATCTATGTAAATAAGAACTTAAGACTTTAAATGGTCATATCCATTTAAAAGTATCATTGGAGAGGGGGGTATTGTGCCAGGCATTATCAAATGGCCTTGCACAAAGTATGGATTAAGCATAACAAATATATAAATGGGCTATATTGATAATGGAGTGGTCTGAGCATTAAAATATCCACACACACCAATTTAAATAATATGAAATTGACATGGAAAATATTGTAAAATAAGCTCATGTATTTTTTTTATTTTTCTATTTTGTATATTTTTTATATCACTTTATGTATTGGGCTTTTCTCTGAAAAATTCAAATAGAGAAAGGCAAACTTATTAAACAAATGAATCAAATGTTGGAACATAGTAGTAAAATAAATAATTAAAGCAATTGTTCCAACATACTTGTATATTTTTCATTTTTTTAATTACTGCCTCTAAAAACTAATTTTATTCTATAAACAAAGAATGTTAATTGCTTTTGCAAAAATCTGACCAAAAGCAAAATGTTTGATAATGCTATAATTAAAATGTTATTATTTTTTTTAAAATAGAAATTCTTTTGAAATGAATAGCTGTAATCAAGTGGTCTGAGCATTCAAGATGGATGTCAAACTTAAAATGTAGAATTTAATCGGAAAAATATAAAGGAATGTTTGCAATCTAAGAGATAAGCTAGATTAAAAGGATTGTGATTCATTCTTCTCAGAGGGATATCTGAATTAGTTCTTATTAGTGGGATGGATAGTGCTGTGGGATTCAGTCTTTCGTTGGCAGCCATTCTGGGCAAGTCATTCTTTTCGTTGCTCCAGAATTCTCCAAGCGATCAGCTACTTAGAGAGTCATTTATGAATAGTACTATTAGTGACATTCGTTAGAACAAATCCTTTATACAGTTCTTTTAAGAACTCTTGTCCTTGTGGAGTCGAATAACTATTGGAGACAGCCTAGGAAAATTTATTAAATAATCCTCGTTACTATTTAGATATATATATATATAAAAGAGGATATGAAGCAATATACTAGAGATTCTGGCAAAATGACCGTGGGGTAGACAACTAGCCAGTGCACTGCCCTTTCTCTGTCCTAAGCTGCCCAGATGTGACCACACCAATTCCAACTGCCCAGGAGGATGACCAGTGCCGCCTTACTAAATGGAAGAAATCGTCACCACACAGCCAGTTAACTTGAAGCCCACTCAGCCCAGAGGAGAAGAATGAAGACGCAGATATAAGTTTATTTTAAGATATTTATTAACATTCAAATAATTAACTTTTCTATTTCCGATTAGATATATATATTTTTTTGTTATTATTATTTATCATTTAAAAATGAGAGAGTCTCTCGCATATGTATAAATTGACGGTTATTGCGGTCATAAATGGTAAAGCTTTTACTTAAATCCTTTGAGTGAATGTTTCTATTTCAAATTAGTATTTTCAACAAAGATTGCAATGAGATTTTTTTTTGTTGTTGTTGTTGCTATTCGTTTTGATGTTGTTGTTATTCCTGAAATTCGTCAAATATAAATATGCATGTAGATATATGTATGCATACATACGCTTATTATATTCAGTAAATATGATATCTCATGCTGAATATCTAAAAATGTATTTAACCGGATATCCTTTTTAAGTTATTTTTTTTTGTGACTGCTACACCTCACGATGAGTGTAAGAAGGGATTGATTTATTATAGGTTCCCTGGAAGCAAGTACTCTAATAACTTTATATTTAAAATAATAGTAAGTGTATAATTTGGCTGCACATATATACATGTATAGAAATTTATCTTTGGCAAAACGGAAATAGATACAGTACCTTATGGTGAGTACGATATGGTATCTGAGCCAATGCAACATATTGACTTGTTGAAAATATGAAATTAGTGATATATTTCATTGTGCAAATATGCATAGTTTTCATTATTATATTTCCTATCAATAAAAAGGTTTTAAAGTTATCAGTAAAAGTGTATGCCTGTAGGACCGAAAATCTCATATCTGTATATCAAATCACACAAATTAAAATTTATTTCTATTGGGTAAAAAGAGCTCAGACCACTTCCATTACTTATAAACATTGTAAATAGCTTTGGGGATTTATTATTTTTCTTATTTAAAATTGTATTTTATCTATTTCAACGCCTCGAATATATATATAGTTTGGGGTAATTAATTATTTAGTATTTTGTTATTATATTATCATTAGTATGAAACGGTGGTGGGTCTTAGGGATTAAATAAATATTTAATCATAATATTAAACTTTTTTCGTATCATTATTTATATTGATAAAAATGTGTTCTTTCCTTATCAACCACATACCTGTAATAATCATTTAACTTACCCATTTGAAGACCCTAGATGTAGAGTGACTTGAGCTAGCCACACGGGATATCGCTCTACCGGGGTGTTAAATCTTATTCTTATGCTCCGCTGAACATATGGTATTGCACACCCTTCTAGGAGGGTGAAAAATTCATTTTTTGATTCTTTTCTAGAAGTGGTGCGCAAAAGTCTATTTTGTAAATAGATTTTTCAAAGGTGTGTACTTGCCATTGTTCTAAATATTCGGGCATTAAAATAAGATATCAACTAAAGGGTGTTTTAACTGGAAGATTCCTGTCAATCCACTCTTTCTATCAGTTTTGCTGGAAGTACTGATATGTATGAGTATAGAAATCGGCTAAATTGACATCCATTTCTTTACCTGTTAAATCTTGGTCACTTCATGCTCAGTGCAAGATTAGGAAAAGAATTCCGCAGGGAGTATGGTCCGGTACAATATATATATAATATGATAATTGTATGGTATATGTAAATTTGTTTAAGGAAAATATTTTATCTGCCTTCACAATGTTAAAATCTTCCAAAACATCACATGTCAATTAAACAAAATGATTTTACTTTGTCTGTGTCTATCATATGGAACTCAAGTTCAGAGAATACTATTAGAATAAATTTTCACTTACTGTAAATAAGCGTATTAAAAGGAATACTCAGTAATTATGCCTTGGATCTATTAAGTTTGAGATATTTGTAATAAATCTTCATTTACATATTCAATGAGTAAAATTTTATTCTTAGTTTCCCTGCCTAATCATCCTGCCTGTATAAATTCTTGATGACTTCAGATTAGGTGAGCACACTTTATTTGACTGACACATAGACATACATCTATCTTTCTGTGAAATTTTAACCATGAATATGTGGTCATTAGAGTGATTTTCACTTTTAATGACTTAAACCATATACACACACTATATGTAACATGAATGGTGGACAAGAATAATAATGTTTTTCTAAACATTTACATGTTACATATTGAGCTATTGGGAAAAAGATTGTATTAAATTTACATTAATTTGAATGTTGAAGCTGTATATATCAGTTTCTAGATTCCCAGGTAAAAATGGAGCACAAAAGATATTCAGTAGTTGGTCAATATTTTACTAATGTGGGAAGGTGTAAAGGTTTAGAAAATTAAATTAAAGAAGCTATGTTAATAAAAAATGAAAAGCAACATTTGATAAATAGACAGGCTGCCAATATAAAAATTAATGAATTGTAGGAAAATTGATGTATGATGTAATTCTTTTTGTTTACATTTGTAACGGTTTTTTGTAATACTATTTGAATCTAGTTGATAATGACTACATAGATAGTTGAAAGTACTTCTATTAAATTGTGATATATATTTGTTTTTAAAATATTTTTTACTGTATTAATTATTGTATTGTTTTGAATAATTATATATATTTTATTATAATTGGAATACAGACAAGGTATGGTCCAATATATTTATATAGACATTAAAGATTACAACTTGACCACATAGATTGAAATTATTGATACATTTTAATCTCCATGATCAAGTTGAATTTATATAAATATATTGGACCATAAATAAAGGTGGGATTCCACCTTTATTATTAAAAGGAGGTTGCCTTGACAACAGTTTGAGATTGTTGATTGTTATTGATATTGAAATTGTCTAAGTGTTGATTGGTTATATATATATATATAACATCAAACAGTCATCTTGTCACCTGATATTACTGCTTGTTAATGGACATGTGATGATAATATCGAGTTTGGATAACATCATGTGTGTTATAATTTGTTTATGAAGTTAGCAGGTTAGCTTTAACAAAGATGTTTTAGAGACACTCACAGAAGTAAAATTAAATATTTACATGAATTAATAGATCAAACATTGAAATTATAAACTAGAAAAATGTTCACCTATAACGTAATCAGGTAATGATCAATTAAAATGAATAGTCCAAATTGGTCTCTCGCAGGTTAATAATTATTAATCTACAATAACAGGTGGCATGAAGATAATCAATTTGAGTAATATTATGATCATTATAATTAATTCGTGAAATTATTCAGTTAGCTTGGAAATAGAGATTACATATAAACATACATATATAGCTGCTATTAAGTGATGTCCTAAATATATTTTAAACCTATGTTTTCAAATTTAAACTTGATTTTTAGTTGTTTGGAACAAAACTTGTTAATCATATTGTGACAATTCTACTTTTTTCATTAGAATCAGATTATTGATTTACCCATTTTAGACTTTGTAAGCAACCCAAGAGAATAATACAAAATAAAAAAAACGGCTCTTTTTTAATAAGATTTCTTTGGTACTATCATTCCAGGTAATACTTCAGAATAAAAGACTTATCTCATTAATTTCTATGATTTTATTTCTTGGAATCCTTTTTTTTTATTTATTTATTTTGATATTTTACATTATTGTTATTTCATTATAAAATGACTCATGAACTTTTATAATTGTTGTCAAGCGTTGGTGGTCGAGAGGTCAGCACAGCCGCCTTACAAGAAATTGTCCCAGGTTAGCAGGTTCATTTCCCGGCCAATGCTATGTGACATGAAAAAAACTTTTATAATTGTTGATGACATTTCTATACAATAAAATGGCTTTTAATAATCTCGTAGAAAGATGCATTTTAAATAGCCAGATATATCCTTTATGACTGCATTAAATAAATGTTTAGTTCAGATTCTTTTTAAATCAGGAAGTAAAAACTTTTTTTAAACTTCTTTGGGATATCAAAATAATTGGAATAATTTTCATATATGTATGCCTGTTTTAGTATATGCTTCTGCTGCTGCATATCTCTTGCAGGGACCATTTTGCGACAATATGCCAAATAACATGATGATGTGAATTTGTGGTACCACATGACATCCTTTTTATGAAGTGCATTTCCATATTTGTGGATTTTTGTGATGGTTGAAAAGTTGGAACAACATGGAATTCTGTTTACTTTAGAAGAAAAGGCAGGGAAAACAATTGCAATGCTTGAAACAGGTTACAAACAAGCTGACCTCAGAAAAACACAAGATTATGAGTGATTTACTGGAAGTGTCAAATTCTCCATATTATATAAAAGCATGACAAGTGAAATGCAGTATCAAAATAATGCTGATTTTTTAAATTATAAAAACAGCATTTTTTCTCAGAATTAGTTTGTAATAGTCAAGGGTTTTAATGCAGAAATGTTTACATAATGCAATAAAATGTAAACTCCCATTTTGTGGCCAAGTGACGAATGCAAGCTCCGCCTGTGTGAAAATGTCACCAATAAAGCATTGTGTGAAACAATTTTTAATTAAATTCAGCATTTTCTTAAATAAAAAACTGTCTCAAATTTTTTTTAATAAATGGTGCAAAAAAAAAAATCATAACAGGTGTTAAAAGGCATCACTTTGCAAATGTTTCTGGACTACTTAGAAAAGTGAAAAATAAGTTTAGATCAGCATATTGTACCAAATGGGAAGTAATTACAAAATGATTACAATTTATAACATTTAATAAAAAAAATTTTCTTATAATATTCTGATTACTTTTGGGTACTTTCTCATAAATGTTTCTGTTTTGGGAACATTTATCTTGCTATTAGTTGTAACATGTGTATTATTACTATTAAATCTTTTCTCCAATAAATTTTTATATGGACAAGGCTTTAAAAACTACCTATTCATGACTAACTATTATGCTTCTACTGCTCTAATATTTCTACTTTTAGCAATACCTTATAAATGGACTACAATTAACTATATTTTCCATACAATTTTATTATGATGTCAAGACATTCTTGAATCTTATATTGTAATACCATACAAATCCATTTACTTCTGTTTCTAATCATGACTCAATCCTTTTTTCTTTTCAAAAATATACAGTACATATAGCCATATAATTCTATAATTAAAACCACTTCTTTCTTTTCAAAAACTTTATTTGATGTATATATATATCCACTTATTTCAAACGTTTCAACTATCTTTACTCTATAGTCATTTTCAAGGATCTAGAAAAAACATTACATTATAAACAAACTTCACATAATAAAAACAAAAAACAAAAATAATCAAAAACAATATAAAACATATAAACCCCATAAAATTTAAAAATAAATAAAATACATTAAAAACAATTATTTATTTTTAAATTTTATGGGGTTTATATGTTTTATATTGTTTTTGATTATTTTTGTTTTTTGGTTTTATTATATGAAGTATGTTTATAATGTAATGTTTTTTCTAGATCCTTGAAAATGACTATAGAGTAAAGATAGTTGAAACGTTGAAAATAAGTGGATATATATATACATCAAATAAAGTTTTTGAAAAGAAAAGAAGTGGTTTTAATTATAGAATTATATGTAATACCATACTGTAATTGAAACATTAGCTCTCTATAATTTTTTATTTTAACTATTACTTATATAAATAGATAAATTTTAAATTAAAAATATTAAATAAACTCTATTGTATTAAGCAATTGGTCTCATGGTAGAGAGTATAATAGGACTCTATCATTATCTACAAGTACTATGAACGATGATTCAAATACAGGCTGAGTGAATCTATGAACATTTTTCATCTAAATATTCCAATTCACCACTTCCTTTATTTTTCTTCAATATCTTATGTAAACAAGACATTTATTTTATATAGTGTGATGTTTTATAAACTGTAATACCAATAAGCCAATAAGCTAATGCACATGCGCTTTGTAGATGTCACTATATAAATGAATACTTCCACTTTTCAAACACAAGATAAAGTCTTTGAGAAAAGATATTCATTTATATAGTGACATCTACATAGCACATGTGCATTAGCTTATTGGCTTATTGGTATTACCGTTTATAAAACATCATACTATATAAAATAAAAGTCTTGTTTACATATGTTTAATTTAATACGAATGACGTATCATAAATTCTAGAAATTTCACAAGCATCATTCATTCACATAGTAAAAAAGTAATTTAAAGTGATCAATTAACAACTTCACGCTCTCATTTTCAAACACTTAAGATTTGCCCATATATATACGTTTGGGGCAAAAAGATAGATGGATTCATTCTATCTTTTCCCAAAGACTTTATCTTGTGTTTGAAAAAGTGAGAGTATTCATTTATATAGTGACATCTACAAAGTGCATGTGCATTAGTTTAATATCTTATATAAATGCAATTTATCTACTCTACTTTGAACATTTTTAGCAAAACCTTTACTGTAAATATATGCATACCCAATCTTAGGTTTCAACTGTCCTGCAGTCTTCCTCAGAGCCACTTTCACTTTTAAAATATTAAAGTAAAAGTGCTCTGAAATGACTGCAGGACAGTTGAAATATAAGATTGTGTATGCATATATATACCGTAAAGGATTTTGCTAAAAAGTGTTCAAAGTAGAATAAATAAATTACATTTTTCATCTAGATGGATTTTAGTCAATTTAGTAATTTATATGGTGAAATAGGTATTTAACCATTTTTAGATAGAGATTAAAACAAAGATTGACTCTCATCATTTATGATACCAAGATTATTGAATAATGTCTTCTTTTTTACTGTTTTCCTTTGGCGAGTTTTTAGTACTATAGTTGATCAGAGGTAGGCTGCTTAAAGATAATTTTACATTTTTATTTTCTTTATTATTATTAAACTTAAATTTTTATTCATTTTTAGTTGAGAAAAAATGAAGTCAAATACAAAGCGTGGTGAGATTATTTTCCATGAAAAATATCTAAACAAGGAAAGTTAATTTATTTGGATTAATGGTTTGATAAAATTATTTTTATTTAAGTTAGTGTATGCATAAAACATTTCTGATAACCATTCAACATTCACATTACCTCCACAACGCAACATTATAAAAATAAATATACAATATTGACCCAGCTAAAGAAGTCTACAAAAGAATGCTCATTTTATTTTTTCTATGCAAATATAAAATAAATTATTTTTTATCCATCAACAAGCAGTAAACTTATATAGCCCATATATTATAATTTTAATCTTTTGATTTAGTTTAACAAATTTTCATAGGTGTTTAACAGATTACAGTGCTGTTGTAGAATTAAACAAGATATTTTCATATATATTTTTATGAATACTTCTCTCATGTTAACTCCACAATATCACAACTATTCGAAAATTTACAAATTCAAACCAGTCTGTCTCACTATACATACAATTTGTAAACAACCTTTACTCATCAGATAAGCTAAATGTATCAAATATTTAAATCTATATGCCCATATAT
The DNA here is from genome assembly GCA_028023455.1 of Epiperipatus broadwayi. Lineage (NCBI taxonomy): Eukaryota > Metazoa > Onychophora > Udeonychophora > Euonychophora > Peripatidae > Epiperipatus > Epiperipatus broadwayi. The sequence continues at coordinate 1,447,431 of JAQFVV010006406.1, read as the reverse complement.
TGACAGCTTGATATTTTTCCATTACAGTACTATCCCATAAATTAAGCTCTGGTTTCTGGAAGAGCCATTGCATTACAGACAACAAATTTATATATATATATATTATCAGGGTATCCTTTATTTGAACTTCATCATATTGTAAACATCCATTATATTATAAAAAGCATTAAAACATCATGTAATCACATTGTTTTTATGTCTACACAAGTGTTTAAAATACTAACAATTTTTCCCCCTCACAACAGTGCCACCTAGTGAAATCATTAGTAATCAAAATATGCTAGAAAATTGCACATCATCAGCCATATCCAGTGCTGTTAGTTAGGCTTTGGATTTGGGAGCAGTATACTTGGATCTTTGGATTTAATGCATCACTCCTCCTGCCTTTTATACTTTTGCTTAACAATGAGGCTATCAATCCAAACTGAGAAGATACTCATGTTTTCAATCCAAGCTAATTCATCTGTATATTCATACATATCTAAAACCAATTCAGTATCTAAGTATAAGTCAGTATCTATACATTTGAATGTTTTTGGAAAAAAATTACTACTGTTTTAACAGTTTGCATAAATATAAAGAAAAGATGAGTTAGTGTCAGTTTTTAGTGGTTTAATACTAACCTTAGCCAAACAGTAAATATGAATATCATTTTAAAAAAACCAATAACACCAAAATATATAAATACTGAACTGGTTTCAGATCATATGGCTCTGCAGGAAAATTAGCCTGGATTGAAAACATAAGTGCAATTTCAGTTTGGGATAATAGATCTACAGTTAAGCAAAAATGCAAAAAGTGAGTGCTAATAGAGGGTGCTGCAATAGATACAATGATGCAATTGAATTACTCTCAAACCAAGTCTTCTCACTGATGAATGTCATAAATTCAAAAATTAGTTTGGGAATATGGGGAGGGTAATCACTGGATAGGATTTAGGATACATATTCTTCTAGAATCTAATTATTATTAAAGCTTGCATTCAATAGTATTACTGTGTGGAGAAAATGCAACTGTTTTTATATTATCTTAAAATTTAATTGAACAATTGTGCTTGATTAAATTTTCAGAGCTTAACTATTTCATTATTAGATAATCATTTCCAATTTTCTGCAGATCAAGAGTATGGTAAATATTAAGCTGTTTATATATCAAAAACATATAAAAAAAATAAATGTGTGATATATCTCATGTATGAAATTGTTTTACTCTATCAAAATTAGTATTATTAGTGATTTAAACTTGAATTTAAGCATCAATCTATGATAATCTATAAATATGAACATTTATCAATTGCTAATTTGTAAAATATTACTAGAAGAGATGATAATAGATGGACAATTGAAATCTTAAACTGGATTCCAAGAGATTGTAAAAGGCACAGAAATAGACCACATATGAGATAGATGGATGAAATAATATTCAATAGTTTCTCTTCCTCTTTCCTTCTTTATTTTTGCTTTTCTAATATATAATGCATAATAACCACATTCTATTCTTTTTATACTTTAAGGCAAAATATATTTATTAATATTACAGTTTTGACTGTTCCTAGCAGTCTTCATCAGATCTACAAAAATTTAAACATTATATCAATAAAACCATATTTGATACATATATCTATTAAATTGTTACAATTTTACCAACTTAATTATTAACATAACTTTATTCATAAAACTTACTATTATATAACTTTAAAATCTACTTTACCTTTATTTCTATTTTTAGTTAATATTATATTTATGTTTATTCACCTTTTTTCTTTTGCCATAATTTTATAAATTCAATGTATTATTAATGAAATCTTTCTTATATTACTATATTCATATATTTTACCTTATTTTACATATTACTATATTTATAAATTTAATCTTAATTTACATTTCACCTATTATCTTAATTTTTAATTATCTTATTCCGTTCCTTAATTACATTTTACCCATATTTTATTCCCGCTTCTTCCATTTACTTATTTTTTATAAAATTATTTTAATTCTTATATGTAACTTTATTTTATTTCTTACTTTATTATCTACTAAAACTTTCTTTTCTCCACCATTTTCTATCTCATCATACACTACACTCTAATTTCTTTTTTTATCTATATATAGCTCCCTCTATTATCTATTATACAAACTAGTTATATATTTTATTTCTTATTAGTTTTAACTGTTTATTTTATTTATTTTTATATTAAGATAGTTTTTAAATTACTTCTATATTAATATTTGGATTTGTCTTATTTATTAAAATTGCCTCCCTTATTTTTCTATCCCTCCTACTACTTGCATAACTTATCATTCTAATATTTTCTTTTTCTATTTTATGACCTGTCTCCATAAAATGCATATATACCTGTGATTTTCTATCATATTTATGTTGTTTTAACCTAGTATATATTGAATTTTTCATTTCACCAACGTATTTATTTGTAATCCCTTTATCCTTACATTTTCTACATTCTATCTCAAAAAAAAATATCTATGAGTGATACTAAAGCAACTGGATGATTTTATTGGATTTTAACAATATCATAACTACTTGTTTTATGTTTATTTAGCCTATATCATTCCATTTACTTTCTATAGAGTGCAGCATTACTTATTATATAAAACTCCTTTCATGCTGTATATATTTGAATATTCTGTTAATTTTATACTTGTATAAAATTTCAACAATTAATTTAAATGTGTTAGGCCATTATCTATGTTCCCAAAACTTCTGTTACTAAACATGAAAATATTTGGTGACTGATAAGCTTTCTGGATGTATGATTTAAGCTATTCATTACTGATTCCAGACAGAAAATGGAGATGCTGTTTGTCTTATTTTGTTCACTTTAGCAATAGGACAAACTGATGTTACTTCAATAGTTGCATTTGTTCAGTCTGATATACAGGAATTTAGCAGTTTATTTATATTTTAGTTTTTTTCCATACATAGATGATAGGTCTAATAAAGGAAGCAGGAACATTTTTGTTCAATCAGATAATGCATGGTACAGTGAGAACCTTTTGTGTTATCCTTTGTCAAGAAGAAGGTTAAGTTTTAATTTAATTTAAAAGTTTATTTTTATATTTCAAATATATGGTCATTTATTTCAATGATACTTTTATTAATAAAAAATCAAATATAATTAATGGTTATAAGTATTCATATATTTTTTTTAATTTTGACACAACCCATGGTGAATTTATGTAAACTGGGGATTCAGATGTATGTTTTTTATTTCTCCCTAGAAAATAAAAATATAATAAAATTTTTAAATTATTCCATTTTTTAAATCATTTATTAATTTTTAAAATATTAATTATAAAATATTATTTAATTGTCGTATAAATTAAATTAAGTCATCATAATTATATTAATTTTTTGTATCAAAATTAAGTGCCTTAAAATAAAAATTTCATTTTACTATAGATATCGAGTAACATATTATAATAAAAGAAAAATGGTCTGATAATTAAAATGAAATGAATTAAATAAAATATTACACAGAGTGATGATGATGATTCATGTTGTTAACTGGTTGTAAATAATGTTTTTATTGTCATTATAGAGTCATCGTTGCAACTTATCACTTAGAATCATCGATTTTCGTATATAAAATTCCAAAAATAAAAGTTTTATAGAATCCACAAGCATACATCACAGTTTCTACAAATTATATATGGCTTAGAGCTTTTGAGAACTTATGGCATTCTCATATACATAACAAACTTCTCTATAATCCAATAAACATCACATGACCACCATTTCTTATGCTTGCTTATAACTGTTATTAAAACACATTATTAAAACACATTTGTCACTCAGTTTGCCATTCAGTGCAAGCACTGAGTGGCAATATGTATAAATAGTTTTGCATGTTTTTAAACTTCTCTATAGTTTCATATAAGCACAATTATTATAGTGCATTAAATATAGAAAAAATATAAACAATGTCATCACACACACAGCAGTATTTTGTTCATATCTAGGGCTTAGTCTTATATAGAAAAAGAAACTGCTACATATACATGCAAAAATGTGAGATGTCAAATACTGAGTCTAATTTTAAATAAATTGATTAAAATAATATTACTTTTTAATAGCCTGAATTGGATGGAATAATATAGAAGTGTGAAAAACTCAGTGAACTCTATATAAGTTAACAGTCAGTATTATTAAAAAGCTATATTTAGATTTATTAACCGAAGATTAATTTAATATTAAAAGATGGATAAATATGAGGTTCAGCCTTTCCATCTGATTAGTTAGTGATTTCAGAATAGATTATAGTTATAAACAATGAGGATTACCAATTCCTTAACAAGCTTTGTGATAAATGCTTAGACAGAGAAAGCATAAGAAATATCTCTGTCAGGACCCCCCCCCCCCAACCTCTGAACATGGTTTTGTGCTCTGGAACTCCTCAGAGAGGTACTAGGATAGGTTCAGACACTAGATTCTAAAAACACCATCTACTTGTCTTCAAACCCAGCCATCCAACTCAAATAACTATATGGGGCTGAGAGGTCATGTGATCTATGACTCTTATTTTGACTATTTATAGCTTATAGTTGTCTTGAAATTATGTTAGTATATATAAATTATGCTATGCATATAAGTATGTCTGTTCATACTTATATACAATTAAAGCTAAAGTGTAGGTTGGCTCATTCTGTATTTATTGATAATTACTTTGCATATAGCTCATTGGAGGTTTTCAGTACTTTTGTATTATTTTATAATAATGAAAGTAATATCAATTATTAATAAACTGTTAATGGAAAGTTTAAAATAAGCATTTTTCATTTAATGCAATACACCAGGGGCCAGCAATCTTTCAGTGGTATAATGCTGAACCAATGTTACAATGTTATTCCATGTGTTACATGATTTTACAAATCTTATTATATATAGTATCAAAACTGGTCCTGTTATAGTGGGCTTCAAAATTATATATTATATATTTTTGAACATAATTACAACCAGATCTTATATTAATGGTCATTCAATATTTTAAAATATATAGGATCATATGAGAAAAGTATGTTTTGTTAAATTATATTGCATTCAAAATACATGCTGGAGGAAATTCATCCTATTGGTGCTTTAAAAAATGTATACTGTTTACAGATTTAATGATTAATGTTCAGTGATTCACAATAGGCAAAGCACATTTGGTTTTCAATGAATTTAAAAAGCTGATTACTGAATTCTACCAAAATAAAACTTTTTTTAACATTTGTAAAATATGTTTTTAAGAGACTTATTTTTGTGATATAAAAATTAACTCGAAATTGGAAAGTTTTCATATATTTTTCCCTTCATTAAAACTATGGACATTTGGAATTTTTCTCTATGAGAAATTTGTTTTAATTACATAATAGTCATTTAAAAAGAAAAAAAGTAGACTGGTTTTTAACTTCTTTGAGATTAGAGCAATGTTATCAAATGAAACATATTTGTGGATTTTGTTCATGCATACAGCTGATTATCACTAATTTTAACCTTTCTTTTTTCAATTAAAGGCAGCAAAACAAAATATATTCTTATATAATTATGAATAGAAGTTTCTCAAATGATGTCATTGATTTAATATTCTGCCTAAATATAAATTATTCTAAACATGTAGTTGTGCACAAAAGTATCAAAGGTCGATTGACCATCAATAAAAAAATTCAGGCAAAATTAATCATCCCTGGGAAAAAAATATTTCCAACAGACTTAGCTCTAATCTTTATTGAAAATAGAAAAGATCAAATGTACATTTATTGTGCAAAATAATTAGTAAATTAAACTAAATCTTCATCAATCCATCTTTACAACCATTACCTTTCTCTGACCATCATGCTATTATGCTTGATCTGACATTAGACTTACCCAATCAAACCTATGTACACCTTAAATCTACAATAAAAATTTTGCTAAAATCTGCTATACCAGAGGCGATTATCTCTGAAGCTTATATTTTTTTCAAGAAAATAGACATCCTAGCTCTTCCACCAGCTGAATCTTGGTATGCTTTTATAAATATTCTTAGTTCTTTGATTTCTCATTACACCAGAAAGAATAAAGGGCCGATTGGGTTACTTAAAAAAGTAGATAGCTTAATTACAACATTGAAAGATATACCTCCAACACCAGCATCTGTACAGGTTATTATTGACCTGAAGCAACAATATGTAGAGATGCACCAAATCCTAATAGACTATCTGGCTACTAAAAAGGTGAGGCTTTATCTCTCTAAACTTTATAACTTCTCAAGGGTATATATAAGGTGGGCTATGGGTTTTCAAAGTAAGTCTAAAATTCCATCAGCAATCACAGTGAATAATATAATTTTCTCGGGTAATGGCATGATTTTACAAATTTTAAATCATTATAAATGCAAGCTAGTAGATGTTTCACAGAATTTGGTGCTTGATACATCTATATATTCTTGTGAGACAATTCATGGTATATGTAATGATGATATTAGAGCTAAACTCTCATCCATGCCTGACAGAATACACCCTGGAATCCATGGAATACCAAAATTCATGTTCAAACATCTTGAAGCCTTCACAGTACCAATAGTGAGTAGAATGATTGATCTACTTGCCTCAGGTCTCTATCCCATTGCGATAGTCCCATTTCTTAAGATTGCTATTATCCCATCGCCTCTGGAGAACCTTAGACCAATCTCGATGACTCCATTGATTATTAAACTGATTGAAGCAATTATCAAAGATAAAATTCAAAATCTCATTCTGCCTTTTATCTCTAGTTTTCAATTTTCAAAGAAAGGTAGTTCCACAGCTGAGGCACTCTGCCTATTCAGGTTAATTACAGATTATACAAGAAAAAATAAAAAGTCAAAGCCAATAGTTGTCCAACTTGATATTTCAACTGCTTTTGACTCAGTCAGAATTCCTCAACTAATACATCTTTTAAGTGGTCTGAACATTCCCACAGGTATAATGAACATCATTACTAACCTTCTATTAAACAGACATATTGCAATCTCATTAAATGGAAAAAATTCAAACTCATTCACACCTACCAAGTCGATTCCACAGGGTTCTCCTCTTAGTCCCTTACTCTTCATTCTATATATAAATCCATTCCTTAAATCTTTAGAGATGAATCTTCCTGGATTGTACATTTCTGGTATCAATAAATCCATTTAGCACATATCCTACATGGATGATGTGGCAGTGTTCTTACCATCTAGGAAATTCATACCGAAACTAATTCAAATTATGGACAATTTCATCATAGAGCCAGGTCTTGCATTTAACCTTAGAAAATCTGCTGTATGGAGACTTACCAATGAGTCTCTCTCATGCAGCACATTTAACCTTAGAAAATCTGCTGTATGGAGACTTACCAATGAGTCTCTCTCATGCAGCAATGAGGAAATTAATATAAGACACTATCATGAATTCTGCAAGAAAAATTATTGATTCACTTTCAAAAGTTTATACATCATTATTTGCAAAAGCAGCCCTACTCAACATGTTACTGTTCCCCAGAATTGCTTACTACATGCCATTCATTAAATTCTCATCAAAATTTATTCAGAATATAAACTCTCTTTGCTCTAGATTAATGTGGAAGGGTAAAACTGTTGCTATTAGCTTAAGAAGAGTGCAGAGACCAACAAGACTTAATGGCTTGTCATTGCATTCACTCCATGTTCTTTGTCTACAGAAATCAAATAACCTCATTACAAGACTTAATGGGATTTTTCCTGATGACTCACCTTTTCTATCTATTCATCCTACAGATACTCCACCTCCAATTAATGATGGTTGGCTGACACAGGTCTTAATTGATATTGCAAAAATTCTCACACCTTTAACTCAAATAAAACCAACGAAACTTCGTTATTGGGATGCCTATCTTTTTTTTTTTTCAACAATTATCCCAGATCATAACATTCTCACCTGTATAAACTTTGCCATTATAAAGAAATATAAAAGATGTAATCTAGAGCCAAAATATTTGGACTTTCTTCTAAAGCTAAATCTTAATGCCCTTCCAACAAGCCACTTTCTTGTGATGTATAGAGGTTTTTCATCTTTGGACCCTGTTTGCTCACTCTGCCATAGGGTGGATGATACCATATTTCACATTTTCAACGATTGTTCCTCTCTTCAGGGCTGGAGAATATTGATTAATAAAATTTATACACCAAAACATCCAATTATCAACACACTCATAGAAGGTTTTGCTTATGGGGATTTTGCAATTTATAAGATGTGCAACTTTTATCACTTTCTGTCTATGGTTTGTCAGATGCTTCCTAATCTTCAAGTCTGTTATACCTGATCCAACATTAATTTTTTTACAAAAATTAAAAGATATCAAAGAAAGAGATTTGAAGTTAGCTCCTCACCTAATAGTAAATTCCACATGGAATCCTATTAATATTGGACATTAAGTAATTTAATGGTTTATAAATGTATTGCCAAATTTAATGTTATTTTATACTTTTTTTCTTTATTATAAACATAGTTGAATAAACCTGTTTTTGATAAAAAAAAAATTAAACTATATCATGGTTTCCATTTATATGTGAGTTGCATATGCCAAACAGAGAAAATAACACAAATGTATGTGCTGTAATTAAAATAGAAGTTTTTATTATTTCAGTTCAATCAGAGTGCCATAGATAATTGTTTTGTGTTCCATGCTTGGTTCATATGCAGTACATTGCTGACCCTTGTAATAGACTATTATGTCTGCTTCTGACATGAAATTATGAATGACATAATCATTAAATTATTAAAAAAGTACAACATAACAAATGCAACAATTTGCTTAAATATATTAAACCATTAAACATTACAGATGAAGGTCACAATCTAGAAACTAGGCTGGATATATTGGAGAGTAGGCACTAGATAGGGATTTTATGCACAAGCCTTCTGGCATTCATTGATTACTCTGTTTAGCACGAGGTGGCACTACTATATGGAGAGTTTTTGCCTGTTTAATCTAGTATGTGTTGAATGTTTTTAAAATCAGCACAACTTAATTAATTAGATTTAGAAATACGGCATAACCTGAAAGTGACTTTTATTATTACTTTTAAAGATCTAAATGTGTACTAATTACGAAAAAATATTAATATTATACTCATTTATATTAATATATAAAATTGATTAGGAGATTTCATAAATAAGAAAATTAGTATTTCTTTGCTTTGAAAAGAAATGCTATAGATTATTTTATTTATTATTAGGTAAAGAAATACAGTTTCAAAGATGTTCTCAATCAAACAGGTTGCAAAAAAATTATTTTTTTAAATTAGCTATTATAATTAATTTAAAAATAAAGAATAGAAACCACATTTATTAAATGTATTCAAGTTGAAATATATCAAAATAGTTTAGATAATTGATCAAAAAAAACATAAAATTCAAAGGTTGTTCTTTTAAATGAAAAGAAATTTAAAAGCCATCTAAATTAATACATTTCTAGTTGTAACAATACATGTTCATGGATATTTTTATAAGAATAATGGCAGTGGAAAATTCGAAAAGATAGATAATGTTATATATTTTCAGCCAATTAACATGAAAATTTATATTAATAAAAGTTGTATTACTTATAATAATGCAGTATATTTGGAATGTACAGTTTAGACATATTGATTATATATGAGACATAATTTTGGGTGAATTTTAAAGATAGAAATCAACTGTTACATTGAACACAGGCTTTCTTTTTATATGTGACATAATTTTAATAAATTGTCATTTCTTGGGCAGAATGATTGAATAGTATGTAGCCTTTGAGAGTTACTTATAAATCTTAGAAGTTTAAGAATTAATAATGCTGTATATTTAACCATTGATCATATCCTCTACACATGCTTGCCATTCTGAACATATATAGTTAAAATTAAGAGTTAATATATCTGTTGCCATGCTCTCAATAATTAATAATGAACAATATAACTATTGCATGAGATAGTGAGATCTATGTATATACAATATCAATAGTATTTTTTAAAGCATGAAGATGAAATCCATTTTCTGTTAAGATAATGTGAAATCTAATGTGTTAAATGCATTATATTTTTAGAATGTGAGTCTGAATTATAATTACTCAATAACATTTGTATGTGTATTAATAGGATGGTATCCAACAGTTGTCTTCAACACATTGTATTAGAACTGCTATAATTTTTGGCTTTTCTTCACTATTTTGCAGCTATCTAAAATGTAAATTTTTCAATTCACATGTAATTAATGGAAAAATTGAAACAAAAATCATTAATGAAAAAAACCTGTAAACATCAGTATCATGCAGATATCATACAAATATTATATAAATTTTAAAATTCAGAAGAACCAACAGTGGTACTGATTGGTTGTATACAAAAAAACCTGACAAGGCTATTGGTTGGTAGATTCTTAATTCCCAGGCTTTGAGAGTGAATTTTTTTCTTTTATTACTTCAGGAAAAATGTAATGTTCAGTAATTTATTTAAATATTTATGTAAATAATATTTATTTTATAAAGTGCAGATGGTATTGAAATTAAACTGAAAGACTGCAAACTTCTCAAGCGCTTATGACTATCAACAGCTAATCAGATCATAAACACTGGGACAGAGAATTTAACAAGAAAAGGGTGGTTCCACCCTCTTCTTTACTTGTCTTTCTATATATCCAAGCCAGTCTAAAGTACTTAGATCTGAAGGCGTGAATCTTAAATATCTCCACACTCAACTTTTCTGAGTTCAAATTACAAACATACAGCGTGAAATCTTTCGATTTACTACACAGTAGTTTTTCGATGTTATAACTTGCAGCAATGTATATAAATAATATTTATTTTATAAAATATTTATGCTTATTTACATAACATATTTGTAAAAATATTTATTTTAAACCAAAAAAATATATGATTACAAAAAAGATTTTATTTGAAAATGTTTACCTTTAAGAAGTAAAATTAAATTGTAACTATGATAAAACCACAGTTGAGATCCATTCACTGAAAATGGAATGCTTCCATGAATATCAATGCAGAAATTTTTTGTAATATTTTAATAATAATGAATGCAATTTTAAATTTAAAAAAAGAATTTAGTTGCTTTTTAGCACAATTGGCAGAGCAACTGATTTGACATCAGAAGATCCAAAGATCGATTCTGCTTCTCACAGGTCTAGTGCTCAAATTTCTTCTAAATTCCTAAGCAATAATGTAATATGCCCTTTTTATTATTTCAATTTTAAAATTAGAATTTAAATAAAAAATAATTTGCTCAATAATTTTTATAATTTGGCAAAGGCACCAATCTAATATGAAAAAAGTCATTGTTGTCCTTATGTATTCAGCTTAGTACTTTACTTTTTTATTTTGAAAAACGAAAATTTTATTTTTAGAATGTCTTCCATTTGCAAACATACATTTGTAATAAATAATGCAAAAATTATCAAAATTGATACATAATAAATATTTAATTCTAAAAATATGTTGCTAATATAATTGAAATTTCACTGGCATTTTTGAAGAGGAGTGGTAAGAGTGAGTTTCTGATTTTAATATTAAAGGGTTTTTAATTCTCTTATTTATTCAAAAGTAATTAATGAAGTTTTAATTTTATCACTGACTTAAAATAATCAATTAATTTGAATTAAATTTAATTAAATGTGTTTTTTATTTTTCATTTATAAATTAATTTTAATAACTGAATTTACAAAAATAATATTTTATAACCTACATGTAGAATGCTACTTTCTTTATAGATATCTTTGAAATTGTATATCTGTTCTTAATACAAGTCTAAAATAGGAAGAAACATTGAAGTCATTTTTTTTTACTTTTCCAAAACAATAAAACATTATTTCATATGTATAAAATCTCACAATAACTTTTGAATGTTAACTTTGAAAATAATTTCTTTTGAAAATGTTTAAATAATCCTCAGATAAAACAAAGTATTATGAATATTTTTATCAACTTATAATTCTTTAATTTCTCCAAGAAGTATAATAACTACTTTTTCTTATTACCTTAAATGTATACCATATAATACTAAATCATCCATGCACTTTACTACTGTTACACAATGCTTTAATACTCTCTTTTACAGTTTACGGTTTCAATTGCCTAAACAGTCTTCTTCAGAACTTTTATATCTCCTAACATTTTACAGTTTACAGTTTTGATTGTTCCAGCCATCTTCTTCAGAACTTTTATATGTCCTTGCCCCAGCAATCGAAACTGTAAACTGTAAAAGAGGGTGGTAATTCTTTAAGTTATAATATAATTCATATACTGTTTTGCATTTTTGGAATAATTCTAAATTGTTCTGATTTTAAAAATATTTATTGAATTTTATTCATTTATGGTAACTAAGAATTCATAATTTCTATCATGGATTTTTATTAGAAATTTGGTTAACTGAGAATATAAAAATTGATTGGTGAATGGCTAGAGCATTCTATCAATGCGTAAAGACTTATTTTCTTAAACTTTTTCTTTTGATGAGAGCTTCCTTGATTTATTTCAGGTATAACACATATAGTAATTGTAACCACAATTCATTGAGATTTTTAAAGTTAGCACTTCAAATAAATATACTTATGAAGCAATTTCTTAGAGAAGCAGCAGATCTGGTCAAAAAGATCTTAAAAAAATTTTACTCAGACATTTTTGTCAATTAACGCATCAATGTAGTATTGACATGATAATGGGGTTTGAAGTTGTCCTTGATAATTAAATATTAGGTGATCTAGTCAACATATTCTTTTCTCTTATTAATTAATTGATGCAATGGAAAGAAAAGCAAAAATAATCAGTGAATAATAATTTTACTATTCTTTTTTATTTTTATATCTTTTTTATCAATTATATTGGATGGACGGTTGAAGTGTTAGAGTGTGGAGTAGATTGAAGCCTGTCCATTAGAATATGAGGATTGGCTATTTTAATATATATCTGAGCACTTATAACATATATGTGTAGAGATGGTAATCTGGACCGTCTGATGATTGCTGGTTTAGCATGAAATACATATATTGGTGATTATTTATCTTTTCAACATATATGTGTTCAAGTGTATCAGTGATATGAGATAGTGTGGAGAGTGGTGAGCCATGTGAAAGTCTGTGCTCATATATTCTATATATTACATATATAGACACAGGTATATATATAAGCCTGTGTGTTTCAGTTATTACATAGTAGAGCTGTCTGCCCATCCCTTGTATATGTATTAAATGGATTATGTCCTGTACATGAGGGGTCAGATTGACTTTAGGTCAACATGGGTGTGACAAGAATCTCAGCCTCAGGGTGGCCTTTGAGTGTTTCATAATCAGATTTTCAATTGGATGAACTGATGAAGAGTTGGAGTGTGGAGTAGATTGAAGCCTGTCCATTAAAGTATGGAAATTGGCTATCTTAATATATATCTGAGCACTTATAACATATATGTGTAGAGATGGTAATCTGGACCAACTGATGATTGCTGGTTTAGCATGAAATAGGGATATTGGTGATTATTTATCTTTTCAACATATATGTGTTCAAGTATATCAGTGATATGAGATAGTGTGGAAAGTGGTGGGTCGTGTGAAAGTCTGTGCGCATATACCCTATATATTTCATCAATTATAGTAGATTCTTATTTTATAAACAGTGAAACAACTGGAATCGTCCATGTTTTCAATATTACTTAGCAATTAGAAAATATCTTTAGTAAAATATGAAAAATTATTTTTATACTAGTATCATATATTAAATAAAAAGTTTAAAAATATATTTATAGTTTTTTGTCCAAGTTTTTACCGATCTTATATAATTCAATAGTATAGATTTTAAAAAAATGTAATTCAATCTGTTAACTTTTAGGGGAAACTTTTAAATTAAATTTGAATGCTTCTTTTGTTCTTTCTAAAACAAAAATTATTTTTTCTTTAATTACACTAAATCTACAAATGCGGATTTATTTTAAATAAAGTTTTATTTAAATAATAGTATCCACCCATGCACACTTTTTCACATTTACGTGGCATTCCATGTATGTGTGTATCTAAATGATATCTTACTTTCAAGTCTTTTCTTTTTCTTTCCTCTTCTCTTTCTGTTTGCAAAAGTGTATGATCTACAACTACCAAAATTTAATTCCTATACAGTAAAATGATACTAGTAATGTCTCCCAGAGAGTAAACCTGAAGAGGAAAGAATGTAAGTGATAGTTTTTGTCTGTCTTGATTCTGTGATTAAAGTTTGATCTTGCTACTCAAATATGCTAAAGTTTTATGAAGTTAAACATTACATACTACTAATTATTCAAAGACCCCAAGTTGGATATTAATATCAACATCAACTGATGAAGATCCAAGGAGTGATATAGAAAATATTATATGACTATTATGCTGCAGATATAACCATACTTATGGAAAGATACCTCAACACATGCACTTACATTTTTTTAGATATATAATTGCAAATATAAGTTAATTATATATTTTTTATTTTTATAAAATAATTTTTTAAGTCATTTTATTCTTATATACTGATTTTATTTATTGGAATTTATATTCAAGTTCTTTGTGTGTATGATTTAAATGGCATGGCTAGCTTTTTTTAAATTATTGTAAAATCTATATATATGATGGTAAGATAAGAGATTGAGAAGGGTGTAAGATAGGCTGACTCCATATCTCCAAAACTTTTTAAGCAGTGCTGCAAGGAGTATTTTGTGGATTGAAATAGGAAACTAAAGGAGTGAAAGTAAATGGAGATTATTTAAGTCATTTAGATTTTACAGATGATGTAGTTGTTTTGTAAATAATGCTTTATGGCTGCAGGAAATGTTGTAGGAGTTATCAGATGGAAGTAGGAAAGTACGACTAAAAGATGAACGTTAAAAGGAAAGTAACATTCAATGGATTTTCTCAAAATATGAAAATAAAGATTGATTATGATGAGTTAGAAGAAGTTAACAGCTACAAATACCTTGGTCAGATTATTAATACAGATGGAAACATAATGATGAAATTAAGCGTAGAATTAAATTTGGTTGGAGTACTTTTGGTAGAAATAGCTTGATACTAAAAGAAAATATACCTATGTGTTTGAAAAAGGTTTTTAATAAATGTGTTTTACCTGTTCTTATTTATAGATCTGAGACTTGGACACTTAATAGAAAAGCAATACAGAGACTTTGGATCACTCAAAGAAGTATGGAAAGATGCATATTAGGAGTAACAAGAAGACATTGAAAATGCGATATATAGGTAAGAGAATAAACAGGTATTATTGAACTCATTGAAAACATTAAAAAACTGAAGTGGAGTTGGGATGGACATATTGCTAGAAAAGATAATAATGGATGA
This sequence comes from Epiperipatus broadwayi, assembly GCA_028023455.1. Lineage (NCBI taxonomy): Eukaryota > Metazoa > Onychophora > Udeonychophora > Euonychophora > Peripatidae > Epiperipatus > Epiperipatus broadwayi. The sequence continues at coordinate 1,432,096 of JAQFVV010006406.1, read as the reverse complement.
ACAATTAAAATCTTAAACTGGATTCCAAGAGATTACAAAAGACGCAGAATGAGACCACATGTAAGATGTGTGTATGAAATAAGAAAGGGTGCAGAGGTGATGTGGAGAAGAGAAGCTAAAGATTGGAGTTGGACTGAACTTGGAAAGACCTTCATCCTGCAGTGAATTGATAATGGTTGATGATGATGAATGTTAAGAGATAAATAATTGTTAGTGTCAGCATGGTGTGGCAGCTTAAATTTGTTAGAACATGTTAGAAATTGCCATTTTTTGAAATTGTTTTTTTTTCCTTAATTGAAAGAATGTGCGAATATTTATTATACACATCAATTCAAGATATATTATAAATTAATTTTCATTAAACAAACTATTTTAGCAAGTTTTTTTTTTTTTATTTAAAACGAAATTTTATATCTGTGCCATGTATATTGAAGTTTTATTTCAATTCCATTCCATATAGTTTATTTATTTTCTATGCATATTTAGATATTAGGCTGGGGATAAAATGACATATTAAGAGAAAAGGGATTGAGATATTATGATATGGGAGTATTACTTCATCATCTGGAGTCTTCTTTAAAGGGAAATGACATTACAGTAATCTATTTTTCATATATTAGTTATAAATAAAGCTATTAGACAATGCGATTCTTGGTATTTTCCTGAAGATTTGATGTGCTCTTACTAACAGTTGAATGTATTTGGACTATTTAATTAAAGTTAAATTTTTCTAAAAAGATTCAATACTGTTATTATTAGATAATGGGAATAGTCCAATATAAAAATACAACTATGCGGTTCTTAGTTTGATCTTCATATAGATTGTTGTAAATTGATCAGAAAACATAATCTGTATTTCTTCAGAAAGGTTTTTAAATGATTTTTACAAAATTGGAATATGTAGTTTGAATTATTAATCTAATCATTAACTGAGAACTGAGTTCAAGACCTCTGTTTAATAAAATAATAGCTTTTTTTACTAGTACATAAGGTTTTTTTGTAATTAGTATAATGATGAGTCTCTGTAGTTCAACTGTATTTTATTATTCTATTTCAAAACAATAATACAAATGTTGATGTATTTTAATTGGCACATTAAAAATTATTTTTTAAATATTAATATCTTCGGCAACCATTGAATAATGGAAGCACTTATTAAGTATGATATATGCAATATTTTCTCATTTATCAAGAGATATTTTTCTGTAATTTTTATTTTTTTAAGTTTTGAGGCATAATAAAATTACCTTTTTACACATTTGTTATTAAATATTTTTTCAAATAAGTAATTGAATAAAAATATTTTTTTAAAAAAGATGAATTTGTCACAGGAGATTAAAAATGTGTTTCTAATCTGACTTTACTAGGAAAAATAAATAAAAATATTTATCAATATATAGAGTTAATACACATAAGACATGTTTTTAATATTAAAACAGGAAAAACTCTACATACAGTAGTGCTACTCAGTGCAAGCCAGAGTAAACAATGGATGCCAGAAAGCTTGGGAATAAAATCCTTATCTAGTGCCTACTCATCCAATATCCTCAACTAGTCTTGGGATATTGGATGAGTAGGCACTAGTTAGGGATTTTATGTTCAAGACTTCTGGCATCCATTGATTACTCTGGCTCACACTGACTGGCACTACTGTATGGAGAGTTTTGCCTGTTTTAATAACAGTTATGACCACGCATAAGAAATGGTAATCATGTGATGTTTGATGTTTTTAATATTATACTTATGGGTGAGTGTAACAATTTATCTTGTAACAGTGCATGTGTGAGGGTTGATTTACTACTGAATATTTTATGTTATATATTTCATTTTTCTAATTATGTTTTGTATCAAGTTAACAAAAATAAATTTAAAATAAAAATAATGGTCATAAAAATACATAAAAACATTTACTGATCTTTAATTAATGTCTCCAAATTTATAGTACTGGAAAATAATATTTTATATTTTTAATTCAGTCCAATATCCATATTTAAAAATGAAAACTAAAATATAAAATTACTAATAGAAATGTGAGATCATTAAATGCAAAATTATACTAAATTTCATGGTTTTTGAGCAAATAAATGCTATGACCTAATAAAACATGATGACTTTTCTTTACCAAAAGTCTCACCCACAATGTCACATCACAATCATAAAAAAGCATTAAAGATGAATAATTAAAGGAACCTATTAATGGTGAAGATGGATTCTATTTTTGTCAATATTTTGGGTAAATATAGTGGCACTGTGTTATATTTAGTTTTAATCAATAAAAGATAAGTTATTGCTCAAGTTTTATAGATAAACATTGTTATAATAAAAAAAAAACTATTTATTGAACTGCAAGTATTATTCAGCACACACACTTTTTATATATATAGTAAACATACATAAACAACATTTATAAAAATTTTAAATACAGTTATTATTAATAAATTGGGAAACATATATATATATATATATATTATGGTGTTCACTCATGCATTGACTGGAGCAATAAACATAAACAGAATACCTACCACATTTTTATTTTTAAAATAAAGTAAATAAAGAAATGACTGCTTTCTATCATTATTAAATATGCTCTAAATGATTTTTTTTTGCTTAATCAATAACTTTTTTCACTTAAGTCTTCTTATCATGAAATTAAGACCTCTCTAATTATTTTAATGTTTTTGAAGTCAGCATTAGTTTTAAGTATATTTTAAAATTTTGTAAAACTTTTAGTAATTACTTTTAAAAAGTAATTTATTATACACATCAAATTCAGAAAGAATAACAAAGAAAAAGTAAAAAATATATGCTTTCAACATAAAATTGGAAATTTTATATATATATAATTGTTTATGGTGCTTCCAAATGGAAAATGTTTACTCCTGTATTATAACAATTATTTACAAACTTTAAATTTTTTAAAAATATAATTGCATACAATATTCGGATAAAACAAAATGGCTGCTGAGTATTATAAAATTTGCAATTTTTAATGTTTTTTTGTTGCTTTATATACATTTTTCTTTGGATAGCTATAACTAAAGTCATGTAGCTCTTTTCTTAAAGTGATTGAATTTTGATATTATCAATAAATGTCTCACAGAGTTATTAGAAATAGTGTCACTCAGATTAGAGAGTAAGATTGCTAACTGCATAATGTTTATTTTATATAAATTAAAAATAAATGTTTATCATTAGTACTTGGTTTCATTGTTTCTCTTGAAAAATGTTTTTTTTCCATTTGTAGTTTTGGTAGCATCTGATTTCTTTCTTTTTGGAATGAATGCATGTTGTTTTATAATAGATCAGGCTTCACTTCTTAATCAATTTCGGCAATCTATTTCTACTATTATTAATTTCTAATTAATTCTACTATTTCCTCTTGAAGTACATGGTAGGTAATGTATGGAAGACATTTCTGTTAGTATCAGTGATTTTTTTTGTAAGAGGTTATGTTATTATTCCAACAATAATATATAGGCTGATCTTTTAGTTTGTTCAGTATGTGATAAAATTATTCTGTGTAAGATAAAGAAACAAGTGAATTATTATCATTAATAATGCTGGTCAGAAAAAGAAGGGCCCTAGGGTTTAAAAAATGTCTAAGAATATTAAAATGTATAATTACTGATGTAGAATCCAATCTATATAACCGTTTGAACAGTTTAGTTTATGTTCAAAATCGTAAGGTTGTTTTCAATTTTAGGCTTTTTGTTTGGATGATAAAAAGTAAAATTGGTTTATGGATGCATTACTTCATTACTTCCAGGTTTGAATCCAAATCTTTATTGATAAAAAAAATTGGTAGCAAGAGTAGATTTTATACTTCCAATTGCGATAATATTTTTTAAATGAAATAGAGCTTTTAATTTGTTGCTATCTTTAAAATTATTGCGACCCTGATATTGAAGTTATTTTCAAATTTGTTTTTCAAAGCAACAATCCCCAGCCCCAATATATTTAAAAAATTTACCCATTTTACATTTAAGTGAAGACAAATGCTTTTCTCTTTTAACTTTCAGTTTAAAAGTTGAAAAAAAAATTGAAAGCAAACTTGACATTTATGTATTTTTAAAATTAGAGCATACATTAAGTATTAGTTTTTGTTTCTGGTATTTGGTCTCTGAAATCTATGGAATTACTCTAAAAAGTTAAAGTATTTTAAACTGGAATATTTTCTTCAGAAAAACTTCCAACAATAATTAAAAATATATATTCAAAAACTTCTCCAAATAGTATTTCACTTTAAAACCATTTTATAATTTTTGTACTACTTACTTTATAATAAATTACTCAGATGTTAAAAATAACTCTTCTTATATATAAGATGTATTTTTATAGTTTTAAATGAATAGTTTAGCACAATAGTATAAATGATGCATTTGAAGCTTAGCATCACTTGATTACATCTCCATCTGACATTTCTAATGCTCAGATATCTTATGAACTTAAAAGTGACAAATCATATCACTTTTTTTTAAGGTGAGTAATTTTTTTTACAATAAAAGTCCTCAACCTGCCCTAAAGCCATTCACTGTAAGTCTGAGTAATTATAATACATCAAGCAGGAGAGTGTTAAAAATGTTTATTTCCAGGTAGACTTGCTTCTGGATTAAGATGATGATTCTAAGTTGGAATCAATGTATGTATGCATCTTACAGCCACTTTTTAATGTTTTATACTTTTTGGCCAATAGGCTATAATTTTAAAAACAACAACGCAGAAACTGATCATCCCAGAGATGGGAATTTTAGAGCATACTACATTTTCTGTCCATTAACTTCTTAAGCTTACAAGAGATTGCTTAGACTAAGATGAAGATAATTTCTTTGGATGCATATGAGTAAGCATATAAGAGGCCATGTGATTATTATTGCTATTTTACTAGCCAAAGAGTAGAGGGGAACTACAATTGTCATTGAATTAGGTCACAATAATATATTAGAAACAGATAAGATGTTAGATCTGCATAACTATACAAATGAGTGTTGCTGTGTTTCAAGTGTTATGGTGTTTTAAATTTCAGGCCATTAGCTTAAACAATACAAGAATAACAACTGCCTCCTGAATGAGTAAATGTATTAGCAAGGCAGAAACCAGTCAGTTTGGAAATGGATATTTCATTGTAGTATACCATCTGGTGTCCATTGATTATTTAAGTTTACTTATATGGCATTACAGTAAGGTGAAGATAACTCCTCTTGAAAATATATAAGCATGTAAGAGGTCATGTGATGTTGTTGGTATTTAAGAATTAGGTACTTTGGGATTAGAGCTGCTATGGCATGATTAGCCAGTCATAATTATTATAACTTTTTTTCATTGCTTGTGAAGTCTCACTTTAGGCTTATCAAAATGTGTTTTTGAATTCAAATTAATTTTAAAAAAATTATAAATATGATATAAATAAAATATTTGATTTAAGTAAACTGAATGTCCAAAATTGCTTTTCTTTACTAATTTTTATCCAAAAATATTTTATTTATATCTGTATTCATGTTTTTAAAATTAACTTGAATTCAACTTTTTATATAAAAAGTTTATATTCATAATAATTTTTTAAAATTTAGTTGAATTGAAAAACTCATTTTTTAAATATAAAGTTTGCTAATTTTTTAAAAAACAAAAAACAAACATAGAGTGTTAAAATAATTCGCAAAGTTAAAATAATTATGGTGGACAATTAAATCACAGCAATGCTAAATCCAAAGTACCATGAAACTATTATATATATTTGGCTGCAAAATAAAAAAGTATTTAATATATATAGTGCCAGGCACGTTTGATGTGGCCAAGCACAAGAGAAGGTCAGATAAATTAATGATCAAAAATATGTAAAAAGCTATTAAATACAGGGTGGGTATACTATTTATATAATTAAAATTTGTTATAAATTAAGAGAGAGAACTGTGGCGATAATATAAACTTACACACACATATATGATTAAAGCTAATATTTAAAGGCTTAGAAATATGTATTTGTAATTTTTATTTATTTATTTATTTTTTTAAAGAAAAAGAAAACTCCAAAGTGTATTTATAATTCTAAATATTTGTGTTTGTTGAAGAAACAGCATTTATTTAACAAATTGTTATTCTCTATTTATATTTTTGAGTGTTTACAAAATGTAAAAAGGAAAATTTTAAATATTACTGTTAATTAAAAATATTTAAGAATAATTTCAAAATCGAGGTTTTAATGGTCATTTTTCTCTTCAGTTGCATTTGAGCAAGTCATTGTCTTAAATTTAAGAAAAGCCTAAAGGCATTCTGATTTCCTGTCCATTCTAAAATAATTTCAACTGGACAAAAGGAACTTGATTAAACTTGCGATAATGCAGGGAGAGAAGAATGCCCAATCTAAGTGAAATATTTTTGTTAAAACTTCAATTGTAATAATGTAATTACTAAAAAAAAAAAAAATGAAAAAGATGTTATCATTTATTAAAATTTTCATTAGTGATATATGTGATCTAAATGGAGATACAAAAAATTAAAAAAAAAAACTAATTGGAAATCAAATTCTTAGAACAATTAGTAAAACCAAAAAAAGATTTAATTAATTGATATTTCTTTCTGGGAGGGGATACATGAATTGAGGGGGTATTGAGCAGATATAGATCTGTTCTGAAGTTGGGAGGGCAGTTCATTTTTGTTTTTCAAAGACAAATCTTATTAGGAGCCCAAGTCTAAATTTATTGTTAAACTAATGCTATTAATGGAACCACGCGAAGTTTTGCAACCTTTTTAGCAAGCATGCTGACTCTGATTCAATCTTATCTGAGGGATTTACTCTAATTAAAAATGCATTCAGTAATTCTAAACAAATGGACACTAATTCATGCAGTCATTCAAATGACCATTCGAGCAGTTAACCAGTGAGTAGCCGACGGTTTAAACATCGGACTACTATGTAGTGTTGAGTAGTGTCAGTTATCTCATCAACTATTGGAAAGCTAAATGGGCAGATGATTATTCCACCATATACTCACTTGATGCCGATGGAAGTTTAATTGCAACATGCCATTGAAGCCAGTAATAAATCTAGAATTAGGAAAGCAAGAAAAGACTGTTTATAGTGTGTAATATCCGTTGTCCAGCCTAAAGATGCACATCAAGCCCTTTCCTGTATATAGAATGATTATGGAGTAGAAGGCCTCTTCAGCACATCCATCCAGCTCCGCTCCTACTGTCCCAACAGAATGTAAACCCCAAGATTCAAGCACCAAGGTGATGATCAATTCTATGAACTTATAACGCAGTCAAGACCAGCCCTTGCCACAGTAGATGAATGTATAGTCCACTCAAAACCCATACAAGAATGAAGCTAATAGACTTTATCGGGTACACTATCTTTTTGTGATTTTATTTTAAATTTAATACCCATTTCATAAATATATATCTCATGTACATATGTACATAAACACACCTGTATATAACTTGTTAATTTTTCCTTATTTGTGTAATGCACGTGTGTGAGTTTACTTATAATCCACAGATCACTATCTCTCACATATAATTATTTAATTTATTTTCTTATTAAGAAAGAAATTTTCCTTTATTTAGTTTATTTATAATCCACAGATCACTATCTCACATATTAGTAATTTAATCAATTTTTCTTATCAAGGAAGAAATTTTCCTTTATTTAATCTAATTATTGCTTTACTAAGTATTTCTTTATGATTATAGTTTTGTTTTATTAATATGATTTATGTAGTGTAATATTTGTTTGTATATTTAATTGATCTGGGAATGTATTCATATTATAAATGGTATGGGGTAATGGGTTAATAAAATATTTATATTATAATTCTAAAGCGACTACTGCCATAATTTTTTTAGATTCTCATTGTCATTTACTTTTTCTAACTATATTATTAATTAATTATGCGAGTTTTCTGATCCCCATTCTTTAACTGAGAAAAGAGTACGCTGAGCTAGCAAATGGGAAATCATCTTACCTAGTTCTAAATCTCTATTTAGCATGAGGATACTTATTATTTTTTTTTATGAATAATTATTTATCGGCACACATGCCCTAATATCATTTGAACTTACATATTCTTTCAGGAGGAGAGTTAAATTTTCTTCTGGAAGTGGTGCGAGGGGTTGATTTAGAGTCATCCCCCAAAGGTATGTAAGAGTCAACCTTTCCATAAGTATCTTCTGTGTCCGTAACACTGTTACAGTAAAGTTTTGAATTGCTTCTTACTCTTTCATGTCACCACATTTTCCCTTATGTTTGGTTTATACGCATGCTCATATTAACGGAGTAAACAGTAACCTGTATAGAAATGAAATTTTTGGCGCCTAACGTGTAAGCCTTACTTAACATGGCCAGTATAAGAAAGACACGGCCGCTAAATGACTAAAGAAAAGAGAAAATCTCGCAAATTCTCAAATATATTGGGAATGATTTTTTTTTTATATAGAGACAAGATTTGAAAAAAGAGAAAAGAATTTACAATTACGAAACTCAATAAATAAAAATTCTAAACTTTGTTTTGTTTTTGAAGTGACATTTGTCACTACAGTAGTACTCATTTAGATTATATTACCATATGTGCATATTTAAAATAAAAATAGTTTACGATTGAGAATCTTTATAGATAAGAATTCTAAGTTTTGTTTTTTGAAGTGACATTTGTCAATACAATAATACTGACTAGGTTTATTTTGTCGTATATACGTATTTAATAAAAATAAAAGGCAGTATAAAAGTATAAACTGCGCAATTAATAAAAATAAACAGCAGTATATAGGTATAATCAAATTTTAATATATAAGAATTTTAAAAACTTTATTTTGTTTTTGAAGTGACCTTCGTCGCCACAATACTATTGATTTAAATTGTGTTAGCTATATATAAGTGGTTATAGTAAAAATAAATGATAGTATACAAGCATAAACTATGTATTGCATAAAAACAAGCGGCGGTTTGCGGAAATAAAGATTTTTTTTTTTGGTAAAAAGAGAAAGTGGGAAAGTAAATCTTTATTGAATAACGTAGAATTGTGAAATTGCATGATAGGGAATTTTGTTTTTGATAGCATGTAACAGTTCAGAATTGTAATACTATTCACAATCAATTTCTTTTCATTTTGTTTTGAAAACAATTCCAATACGTGCACAATTTAATGTTAGCTTGTTTTTTATATGTTTTTATTGGTGTTTGAAGGGCGATCTCAGAATAATTTTATTATTTATAGTTAATAAATGAATGAGAGAAATATAACTCGGAAGGGAGAAATAAATGATGGTAGGGATAAGCGGTGCACGCTGAATAATTTTATGAAAAGAAATAAATAAAGAGAACATAAGTTAAAAAGCCATTAAAGTATTAAAAAGTAATCGAACGAAATATAGGTAAAGTTGTATAACAAAGCAAATATATAAATAGGTGAAAATAATACTGTATATGTGGACAAGATCACAGTCCAGAATTAAAAAATTAGATATGAGTGAGGAGCACAATGAAATAAATGAGGAAAGGGCAGAAGTAAGCCAGCCTAAAATAACTGAAAGTGGTATAGAGGAAGCAATAGAGCCTCAAAGTGAAGGAAAACCGATGGGGAAAAATGAAAATTTAATGAAAATGATGGAGATGTTTAATCAATTAAAAGAAAGGTCAGAGAAAATAGTACGAGATGTAGCTAAAAGGTTTGATGACTTTAGGGAAGAAATATCCTTAGAGATTGAAACAAGGTTTCAAGGTGTACAAGAAAAATGTAGGGGCCTCCATCAGATTAATAGTGATAGGTTGGAAGAAATCCAAACAAGGCAGCAAGTAATGGAAGCAGATTGCAAGAGAATACAAGAAATAGGCAAAAAGGTTGAAGAAAATGAAAAAAGTTATAGCGACAGTATAGAGAAATTAGAAATGCATAGAGCGGCGAGCGATGATAAAATAGGGGATTTGTGTCAGACAGTTAGCCAGATTGAAGAACAGATGGCAAAGATGGAAAGGTTTATCAATACCATGAGACTTGACCTTAACCAGATGTCAAGGGTGATAAAAGAGATGAGAAGGGAAATGTCAAATGAAATAGAAGAGAGATTAGAGAGAAAGGGTGAATACCTTCAACAAAGTAATAAAGAGGAGTCATAAAAGAAGACAAAACAAGAGTACAGCCATAGCAAGGCTAAAAAAAGAGGAGAAAGCAAAAAAAATAACAGGGAAAGAATATCAAATCTAGTATGTTCATGGGAAGACAGAGTACCGAACTACGCTCTGCAGAACTGTCCTAAGATAACAGTGTTGATGGAAGGGATTGAGGGAACAGCCTTATGGGACTCAGGGAGTCAAATCTCCATGATATTGGAGGAATTATACCAGTGCATATTAAAAAAAATCCGGAGGTCGAGATCCTCCCATTGAAACTCACCCAAGTAACACTAGTAAACAATCGCAAAGTAAAACTTGCGCTGAGACAAATCTGGCTGCAATTAGAAATAATGGTCAAGTAACCCCCCATGTGTTTCTAACAATGAACAGTTTAATCCATGAGGTGGTGCTCGGTTCAGACTTCTCGCATATGAGCAAATGTATACTAGACTATGAAAAAGAACTTGTCGTATGCAATGGCCAAGAAACCAGATTTTTACCCCCCTCAGCTATATCATGACAAATGGACATGTTGCCTTAATCAGGCTGCCCCAGATATGCTGGTAGAAAAGGTGAATGAAATGAAATCGGTCTCTGTGGACAGTAAAGAAAGAATTAAAGCTATGCTGCAGAACTATAGTGATATATTCTCAGAAAATCCTGGGATTATTGGGGGGTACCAACAAAGAATTAAGCTCAAACCAGGGGAACCATTCCAAGCATGATCATACCCTATACCTCATCAGTTTAAAGAGGAGGTGGAAAAGCAGTTGGAGCAGATGTTGGAGTGGGGAATTATTGAAAAATGTTCTTCTCCTTATTGCAATCCCCTAGTTATAGTAAGAAAAAAATAGAGCCATCCGGCTATGTTTAGATGCCCGGCAACTCAATAGGGCCACAATACCCGATTATACCAGCCCTTCACCCATGCATGATTTATTAATGAAGTGTAAAGGAAAAAAAGTCTTTTCAACATTCAATTTGACTGCCAGTTATTGGCAGATCGAGCTGCATCCAGTGGACCATCAGTACACAGCTTTTAGATATGGAGGGCATTCTTATCAATTTAATCGAATGCCTTTTGGTTTGGTCAACAGTGGAGCCGGTTTGCTAAGATGCCTGGACCAAGTTTTGTCGGCAGAAACAAAGAAAATCGTAACTATGTATGTGGATGATGTAGTTGTGGCATCCACATTGCTGGAGGAGCATCTCCAGCAGTTGGAATTATTCTTCAGAAAGTGCAGGGAAAAGGGGATTAAGATAAACATGAAGAAAAGTGTGTTCGTATCAGAGGAGATTGAATTCCTGGGTCATCTGGTTAGCCAGACAGGGATTAAACCTCCTCCCAATAAAATAAAGGCCATCACAGAATTTTCCGTGCCTAAAACTAAACATCAGATTCGGTCACTCTTAGGAATGTGCAATTTTTACAACAGATTTTGTAAAAAATTTGCCGACCAAATGGAACCTCTTTTGAAGCTGCTCAGAAAAGAAATGAGGTGGAACTGGACTGCAGATCAAAAAAAAGCCTTTGAAAGGGTCAAGATGAGCTTCATAAAACAGGTTGTCCTCACATACCCAGACTTTGGCAAACCATTTTTACTTCAAACTGACAGTAGTGGGTATGGGTTGGGTGTCACCTTGTCTCAGATCCAACCAGGTGGGAGAATAGGGGTGTTGTATTTCATAAGCCATTTATTGAAGGGGCCTGAGATCAATTACATGGTCACAGAGAAGGAGGCTTAGCCATTGAATGGGCTTTCCAGAAATTTTAGCCCATGTTATTGGGATCTGAAGTGGTGGTGATCACTGACCACAAGAGTTTAGAGTTCCTCAACCATAGTTACCTCACTAATAGCTGCCTTGTGAGATGGAGTCTGTTCCTCCAGGAGTTCAATTACACGGTTCAGTACTGCAAAGGGGCTGAAAATGTAGTTGCTGATACTTTAAGTCGCCATCCCGTGCCTCTCCAGCAAAGGCATTTGAATGTGGACCAAGCATACATGATGAACATGACCTTATGTGTGGATGAATCCGTAGAGCATGAACTAGCTCAGATAGCTGTAGAGCAACGAGATGATGCATCTTTAAATCAAATTATAATGCATTGCCAAAATGAAACCCTAAGAGATGATTCAATACCTGAAAGGACCATGCAACAATACATACTGATGGAGGAAATACTGCATTATCAAGTTCAAGAAGGAAAAGATGAATGAAAGGTCATGTTACCATTGAAGATGAGGCACTCTCTCATTCAATATATCCATTGCTTATACGGGCATTATGAGACCCCAACAACAGAAGATTGCCTCAGATGCTGGTTTTATTAGCCACAAATGCACCAGGACATAATGTATGTAATGAACAAGTGTGAAATATGCCTGAGGGCAAAACCACCCAACAAAAGTTATGTAAACCCCATGGAGTTGATTATACCTCAAAACTCAAGGGAGATAATGGCCATTGATTTTTATGGTCCTCTGCCACCCTTCAATCAGAAAATATACTTGTTGGTGGTGTGTGACCTTTTCTTCAAGTTTGTGGCCGCTTATTCATTATCTAGGACTACTACACGAGAAACTATTAAAGTACTGCGATCCCTGCATTTCCCATGGATCGAGAAACCTCAGACCATCCTATCAGATCATGGGACACCCTTCATATCAGAAGAATGGAAACAGTGGACAAAGAAACAGGGAATCAAACATATACTCACCTCAATCCACAACCCTGTCAAACCCCTGCGAGTGGGTTATGCGAGAGCTAGGGAGACTTTTTCGTACTTATCTACCCGACAACCATAGAGGGTGGCTCAAGCAGTTACTTCGAGTACTAGACTTTATTAATTAGTCCGTTAGTGAATCCACAGGATTATCTCCAATATGCCTTCACTTCGGAAAACTAGCCCCTAAGTTGTATAAGACAAAATTACCTGAAGGTACAGGTGAAACTGTAGACATGGAAACAGATAGAAAGGAGGCTTATGCCCGAATGCAGCATATGAGCACTATAAGAAAGAAATGGAAGGGTGTGTCAAAGCATCAATTCAAAATAGGGGATAGAGTGATGGTAAGGACTCCCCATGTAAGTATACCAGAGAAATTCCAGTTTAAAAAATTCTGTAACCTTTATGAAGGTCCATTCGAAATTGTGGAATGCAAAGGAAATAATGCTTTCCGGATTAAGACAGAGCAAGGGATCAAGGGCACTTACAATGAGAGAGCCTTGAAACCTGTAGTATAAAATTTTAAGTTTTTGTAAGATACAATTAATAATAAAGACATTAATATGATAAACTCCATTTAAACATCTCATGTCAGAGGGGGGTATTGTGCCAGGCATGTTTGATGTGTTCAAGCACAAGATAAGGTCAGATAAATTAATGATCAAAAATACGTAAAAAGCCATTAAATGGGGGGTGGTATACTATTTATATAATTAAAATTTGTTTTAAATTAAGAGAGAGAACTGTGGCGATAATATAAACTCACACACACATATATGATTAAAGCTAATATTTAAAGGCTTAGAAATATGTATTTGTAATTTTTATTTTTGTTTTTTTTAATTTTTTTTTAAAGAAAAAGATAACTACAAAGTGTATTTATAATTTTAAATATTTGTGTTTGTTGAAGAAACAGTGTTTATTTAACAAATTATTATTCTCTATTTATATTTTTGAGTGTTTACAAAATGTAAAAAGGAAAATTTTAAATATTACTGTTAATTAAAAATATTTAAGAAAAATTTCAAAATCGAGATTTTAATGGTCATTTTTCTCTTCAGTTGCATTTGAGCAAATCATTGTCTTAAATTTAAGAAAAGCCTAAAGGCATTCTGATTTCCTGTCCATTCTAAAATAATTTCAACTGGACAAAAGGAACTTGATTAAACTTGCGATAATGCAGGGAGAGAAGAATGCCCAATCTAAGTGAAATATTTTTGTTAAAACTTCAATTGTAATAATGTAATTACTAAAGTAAAAAAAAATGAAAAAGATGTTATCATTTATTAAAATTTTCATTAGTGATATATGTGATCTGAATGGAGATATAAAAAATTAAAATAATTGGAAATCAAATTCTTAGAACAATTAGTAAAACCAAAATAAGATTTAATTAATTGATTTTTCTTTCTGGGAGGCGATACATGAATTGAGGGAGTATTGAGGAGATATAGATCTGTTCTGAAGTTGGGAGGGCAGTTCATTTTTGTTTTTCAAAGACATAATCTTATTAGGAGCCCAAGTCTAAATTTATTGTTAAACTAATGCTATTAATGGAACCACATGAAGTTTTGCAACGTTTTTAGAAAGCATGCTGACTCTGATTCAATCTAATCTGAGGGATTTACTCTAATTAAAAATGCATTCAGTCATTCTAAACAAACAGACACTAATTCATGCAATCATTCAAATAACCATTCGAGCAGTTAACCAGTGAGTAGCCGACGGTTTAAACATTGGACTACTAAGTGCATCAGTTATCTAGTCAGCTATTGGAAAGCTAAATGAGCAGATGATTATTCCACCATATACTTGGTTGATGCCAATGGAAGTTTAATTGCAACATGCCATTGAAGCCAGTAATAAATCTAGAATTAGGAAAACAAGAAAAGACTGTTTATAGTGTGTAATATCCATTGTCCAGCCTAAAGATACACATCAAGCCCTTTCCTGTATATAGAATGATTATGGAGTAGAAGGCAACTTCAGCGCATCCGTCCAGCTCTGCTCCTACTGTCCCATCAGAATGTAAATGCCGAGATTCAAGCACCAAGGTGATGATTAATTCTATGAACTTATAACGCAGTCAAATCCAGCCCTTGCCACAGTAGATGAATGTATAGTCCACTCAAAACCCATACAAGAATGAAGCTTATAGACTTTATTGGGTACACTATCTTTTTGTGATTTTATTTTAAATTTAATACCCATTTCATAAATATATATCTCATATACATATGTAATAAACACACCTGTATATAATTTGTTAATTTTTCCTTATTTGTGTAATGCATGTGTGTGAGTTTACTTATAATCCACAGATCACTATCTCTCACGTATAATTATTTAATTTATTTTCTTATTAAGAAAGAAATTTTCCTTTATTTAGTTTATTTATAATCCACAGATCACTATCTCACATATTAGTTATTTAATCAATTTTTCTTATCAAGAAAGAAATTTTCCTTTATTTAATCTAATTATTGCTTTATTAAGTATTTCTTTATGATTATAGTTTTGTTTTATTAATATGATTTATGTAGTGTAATATTTGTTTCATATATTTAATCGATCTGGGAATGTATTCATATTATAAATGGTATGGGGTAATGGGTTAATAAAATATTTATATTATAATTCTAAAGCGACTACTGCCATAATTTTTTTTATTCTCGTTGTCATTTACTTTCTCTAACTATATTATTAATTAATTATGTGAGTTTTCCGGTCCCCATTCTTTAACTGAGAAAAGAGTACGCTGAGCTAGCAAATGGGAAATCATCTTACCTGGTCTTAAATCTCTATTTAGCACGAGGATACTTATTATTTTTTTTATGAATAATTATTTATTGGCACACATGCCCTAATATCATTTGAACTTACATATCCTTTCAGGAGGAGACTTAAATTTCCTTCTGGAAGTGGCGCGAGGGGTTAATTTAGAGTCATCCCCCAAAGGTATGTAAGAGTCAACCTTTCCATAAGTATCTTCTGTGTCCGTAACACTGTTACGGTAAAGTTTTGAATTGCTTCTTACTCCGGCATGTCGCCATATTTTCCCCCATGTTCGGTTTATGTGCATGCTCATATTAACGGAGTAAACGATAACTGGTATAATATATATATATTAATTTGTTAAAACTGTTTTTTATAAACAAAGTTTTTTTTCATATGTCATAGCATTGTCCGGGAGGTGAACCCACAACCGTCTGCAACCAACTACTTGCTTGCAAGGTGGCTATGATGACCTCTCAGCTAACAAAGCTTGACTAAACAAATTATTTTAAAAAAAAAAAAACTTTATTTTCGCAATTATATATATAAATTATTATTTTATATACAAATATAATTTATTATATTAAATTATTATTTTATGGTCAGTAGAGAAAATAAACGTAATAATTAAAAAAATAAAAAGAACTGCAAAAAAAACCATTTAAAACAATAAGAAATGTAAAGTTATAATAATGAAGTTCTATATCTACAAAACATTTTTTTTTCTTGTAAGATAATTAACCTTTTAAGTTTGGTTGTTTATTAAAGTTTAATTGAATAGTTAGATTTGAAAATTGAGAAAATACAAATTACAGATATCACTTTTTATATAAAACATTACTGTTCTTAATTAGACTAAACAAAAATATTTATATTCATCAAAGAGTTTATGAAAAACAAGGTCTGAAAAATTAGTATCACTATAAAAAATATATATTCTTCATACGTTTTTGTTTAAAATTTTATAATAAAAATGATAGATTTCTATCTTTCGAAAAACCAGAGCTAACTTATCTACAAAACTTGTCCAGCATAAGTATATGTACAACCTGGAGAAGAAAAGCAA
This sequence comes from Epiperipatus broadwayi, assembly GCA_028023455.1. NCBI lineage: Eukaryota > Metazoa > Onychophora > Udeonychophora > Euonychophora > Peripatidae > Epiperipatus > Epiperipatus broadwayi. The sequence goes on along the minus strand of JAQFVV010006406.1, from coordinate 1,415,422 downwards.
TGAATACTCTTTCATTATTTTTTGGTGCATGAGTTGCAATCTCTCTAAGCTGACATAATTTATTCTGAGAGAGATGACTGAAAGAGAAAGGTGAATCAGGTGTGATCAATAGCTAAAGATTTTGGCACTGAGTGGCACTACTGTATGGAGAGTTTTGCCTGTTTTAATAAGTTATGTACTAGCATACAAAATAGTGATCATGTGATATTTGATGGTTTAATACCAATCTTGCCTAATAGGCTAGTGGTGGCTATGATTGTTAAAGAGTCAAAAACACCAAAATGTATGGGTACTGAACTGGGTTCAGACCCACATGACTATATAAGCTATTGAGCTTAGATTAAGAATTTATTGTGTTTTCAATTTTATTCTCATAGTTTTGTAGTTAAGTAGAGATAAAAGGTGGCTGCTGGAGGGTTGCATTAGATACTAAGATCTAGGTGCAGTGCTCTCAGATACAAAACTCCTCATTGATGAAGGCCACAACTAGAAATTATTCTGAGGATATTGGATGAGTAGGCACTAGATGGGGATTTTATGCATAAGCCTTCTGGCATCCATTGATTAGTCTGGTTGGCACTGAGTGGCACTACTGTATGGAGAGTTTTGCCTGTTTTAAAGATTATCATGCCATCAATAAAAAGGACTCTAGCACCCCTCTTTCTAAAAATGACACTTGTAGCAACCACTTTCTTCATTAGTATGCAAATCTACTTCTAAAAATTCACTGTTATGATAATCTATTATTTGTAGTCAAAAGTAACTTTAAATCTAGATCACAACTTCCTTTAGTCACATAGTGCAATGATTGATATTACTCAGTATTGAAAGCATTCAGTTTGAAATAAATTTTCTTTGTTACACATTCACACCCTGTTATGTTGTTAAAAATGTTTTAACATTTTTTGAATCATTACAATAATGAAAATTTGTATTTTTTTATATTTAAAATGAAATCAAATCTGTTTATTTTTGAAATTCACTATATTTATTAGCCATTTTATTAGCAAGTGCGATTTTACAAAGTATTTTTGTTTTCAAATAATAAAAAAAAAGATTTTTTAAAATTATTCTTGACATTGTCTGCAATTATAATAAAATAAAAGTTTTCAACAAGAAATTACCTATTTTACAGTTTTAAAAGTCGTTTCTTACAGCTTCACAGTTAAAAACACATCAACACTAGATAGAGTGAAAATAGTTCTAACGCTTCTTTACAAAGGCATTTTAAATTTAAATGATCAAGGTTTAATTCAAAATGGCTGTAGAAAACTTCAATTTATAAAATCAAAACTTACGTGTGACAAATTTTCCTCCTCGAATTAGGGATTAAAGGATGGGGAGGGGGCGACATTGGAATAATATCTCTATTTAAATGATTTTCAAGTCAACACATAGATATAACACTTTTAATCACAAATATAAATAAAATAGGAAATTTTTATAATTATAACTAAACGTATAAAAAAATAAACATCTTAGGAATAATTTAATGCTAATTAAAATGTTTAGAAATTTTATTACATACTTGATTATCATTGTTTTGTGGAATGTATTGAATGCAGTTTGCTTACTTTCTGCAAACTAAATCCACACATAAATTACAAGATTATGAATAGTAATAATAACAAGTCAGATGTCACATGACTTATATATAGCTTGCACTTACAAATATGTAAAATTAAGAGCGTGCTAATAGCTCTAAACAAGCTTTTTTTATTTTTATTTATGATAAATGCTACTACAAGAGAAGACATTCAAATCATTTTTATTTTGGATTGTACCCATCCTCAGACCGGTTTCGACCTATGGGTCTCTTCAGTGAGGAGTTGGAACATTAGATTTAAAAAACCAACTCAAGCAAAGCATTTATCTAAAAGTTAATTGTTAGAAGAAGATCTGAAACTTTTAGACATCTACATGTCTTTAAAGTCAGCTCTCCAACTGAAAAAATCATATGGGCCTGAACTTAATTCAGATACTCCATATATTAGTATGCTTAGCCATTTAATTTAGACAAAGCCACAACAGCAAAATAATAATAGTAATAATAACAAGTCAGATGTCACATGACTTATATATAGCTTGCACTTACAAATATGTAAAATTAAGAGCATGCTAATAGCTCTAAACAAGCTTTTTTTTTATATGATAAATGCTACTACAAGAGAAGACATTCAAATTATTTTTATTTTGGATTGACCCCATCCCCAGACCGGTTTCGACCTATGGGTCTCTTCAGTGAGGAGTTGGGACATTAGATTTAAAAAACCAACTCAAGCAAAGCATTTATCTAAAAGTTAATTGTTAGAAGAAGATCTGAAACTTTTAGACATCTACATGTCTTTAAAATCAGCTCTCCAACTGAAAAAATCTAATGTCCCAACTCCTCACTGAAGAGACCCATAGGTCGAAACTGGTCTGGGGATGGGGACAATCCAAAATAAAAATGATTTGAATGTCTTCTCTTGTAGTAGCATTTATCATAAATAAAAAAAAAAGCTAATTTAGAGCTATTAGCACGCTCTTAATTTTACATATTTGTAAGTGCAAGCTATATATAAGTCATGTGACATCTGACTTGTTATTATTACTATTATTATTTTGCTGTTGTGGCTTTGGCTAAATTAAATGGCTAAGCATACTAATATATGGAGTATCTGAATAAAGTTCAGGCCCATATGATTTTTTCAGTTGGAGAGCTGACTTTAAAGACATGTAGATGTCTAAAAGTTTCAGATCTTCTTCTAACAATTAACTTTTAGATAAATGCTTTGCTTGAGTTGGTTTTTTAAATCTAATGTCCCAACTCCTCACTGAAGAGACCCATAGGTCGAAACCGGTCTGGGGATGGGGACAATCCAAAATAAAAATGATTTGAAATGTCTTCTCTTGTAGTAGCATTTATCATAAATAAATAAAAAAAAGCTTGTTTAGAGCTATTAGCACACTCTTAATTTTACATAAGATGTATGAATGTTATTTACATTTGTGAAATGCATGACTAAATATGCTATGTAGAGCCTCCTAGAATGAATTACAATAATGACATCAACAAAAGCAATAGAATAGAAAATAAAACCAATAAAAGAAACCACTAGGGCCTAGAAAATTACCATAAATATTATATACTATATAAATCTGGTCCAAGATTTAACTTTAGTTTTAGAAGGAACTTTATTCAAGGAAAAATATATTTATAGATACTTCAGTTTAAAGAGGGAATATATATATATATATATGCAGATATTTCAGTTTAAAGAAAAAAATAATACGAAACTAATCAAAGAATATCACAATCATTATTTTCAATAGCATTCAATGTATTATACTGTTATTAAAAACATTTACAGTACAATAGAAACAGAAAATACATTTCACTAGAGGTTAGAGTACTGATGGACAAGTGATCAAGTGTCTGTGAAAATGTCTGATGGGGTGATTTTTTTATTTCTTTGTTTTATTATCTCTAATTTGTTTTTAAATGTATTGAAATTTCTTGCATTACGATTGTAAAGATAAGTGCATCTAGTCCACCATAATGCATATAGTATAAATGTATTTTTTATTTCAGCAAAGCAGAAATCTGGAAAAAGACTATAATTGAACTTATAGTGGCATTGGTTCTCTGATAAATTTTTGTAATATAAAATCGAATGTATTGTAGGCTATTACACTCAAAGAATATATATTTTTGGCTCTCTTCTGATCTGTGGCAAAACTCACATTTAGTGTCAATGTTAAGTATGTTTCTTTTATATCTCATGAAATATAATGTTAGTAATGACCATGTTCATTTTGAGTAGAAAATCAAAAAATTTGGGCTCTAGTGTCCAATACTTAAATCTACATATTAGCTGCTTATTATTAATGCCTATCATTGGAAAGTTTAAGTTACAATTTTTGTTTGGGTGTAGAAGTACATATATATTCCAGTAGTGCCATTTGTCTTGTGAGAAAGTTATGTTAGGGTCATATATTGATTTAATAGGTTCTATGATTGTATGCTGATATTTTGAGCATGGAGGAAGTTTGTATGTAGGTGTTATTTTAAGAGTGGCTTCTAAATGTTGGTACATTCTCATTATGGATGATAAATGATTAATAGTTTTTTGTATTGTAAATGCATGAATAAACTGTAGTCCTAATACATTTAGGTTGCTATGATATTATGTTTGTCTATGTGAGATGGCCACTATTTTTCTTCCCCATAAAAGTTTCTACACACTGAATAAATCTTTGATGTAAAGATTTTGTGAAGATTATAATTCAAGATTTAACTTTAGTACAAGATTAATAGATGACTACTTATAAATATTACAATTCTGTATAATATTAATATCATTTATGTTATTTATTACTTTTACAATGCTTTTTACAACCCATTATTGATGGTTTCGATTGCCTCAGCAATCTTCTTCAGAACTATAAAAACATAATACAAATACATGAATACAAATATATATAAATATATAATTTTATATTATATATATATTCTATCTTGTAATCATTATTTATATACCCTCATATATCTTTATGTACCTCTGTATAAAATTATTATACATTTTAACCTTTTTTATATCCTATATTTATCAATCAATACTTCCTATAATCATATATATATATCATTTATTTTTTATTTTATTCTTATTAATTTTTTTAATATTTAACCATAACATTATATATTTATATTTTTATATTTTACATTAGTATTACTCATTATATTAACATTCAATATGTAAAATTTTCTTTAACCTATAATATTATTTTTTAACGTATTTTTTTAAACAATAATAATAATAATAATAAATAGGCAAAATCACAGGCAAAATCCTAGTAGTTTAATAATAGTAATATTATAGGTTAAAGAAATTTATACATATTGAATGTTAATATAATGAATAATAATAATGTAAAATATAGAAATATAAATTTATGATATTAAAAAAAAAAAAAAGAATAAAATAAAAAACAAATGAAATAAAAATAATATATATATATATGATTGTAGGAAGTATTAATTGATAAATATAGAATATAAAAAGGGTTAAAATGTATAAAATATACAAAGATAATAATTATATAGAGAGGTATATAAAGTTATATGTGAGTATATAAATAATGATTATAAGATAGAATATATATATATATATTGTGCCGGTCAAAATCGTGTATTCATTCAACAAGACCAATAATCCAAGCAAAAGTACCTTGAATCCAATCATGCACAAGATACATATGTCAGGACAAGGATGAATCCTAACCTATTTGCCTAAACTATTGCCTCTCTGACTAATGGATAACGTTTGTGATGACACTAGCAGTGCTTGGTTTTATTCCGTCCCAGCTGGAGGTCATGGTTCACATAGAGACTCAAAATAATAAAGGGTTTATATGAAAAACCAATGATTTAATGGATTCTGATGATTGCAGAATGGTACAGATATGATTTGATCGATTACTAGTGGTTTGAACCGTAATAATGATAATTTTTTCTGGCAACATTATAAAGAAGTGAATTTAAATCAAAGAAATATTATAAATAAATAGAGTAATTAACCATAGAGATTGGGAGTGATGACAAACTAAGCTTATTTAAAATAACAATATTATAGGAATTTATTAAGGAATTTAGTACAAAATAAGTTAAGTCTTTGTTTATACAACTTGGTTATTTTCTTTAATTCATTTTGATGTGACTTTGATAACAATGTAAAAGTTTATTAATTGGTCTGCCAAGAACCAATCAGCAATAAAATATTAGTAGCCCTTTTAAAAGATTATAAATAAATCTATTTTATATATATTACAAGATATGAAAGAAGTGCATTTAAAATACTATTACATTTAAAATCATTTGTATATAAAGAGTGTGGAAGGCAATTGACAATTATACAGTCTAGATTTAATTAATTAATGAAATTGGTTTATGAAGGTTGTGCCATCATGGCAGAGAGCCTTTCAGGTTTGCTAAATAAAGATATAAAATGATGAAGAAGGCAGTATGCTATTATAGATTACAACAAAAATAAATGAGGTCTGTTATGAAACTCTGGGTGGCTTTGCTAAAGGAAATTCCTAGTAAATGCAACTAGATGATGAGAAATGCTGGCCCTCCAGCCAAAACATATCTCTAAATAATCATAATAATATTTTGATGTGCTGGACTTTCCATACACATCTTAAATGGCAATGCCCAAAAATGGATCCCTTGGTATGAACTATGTCTACTTTGAGGGAGTGTGAAAGATTGGATTGTTCATAGTTAAATTTCCGAAGGTCCTGATGAGTAAGTAGCAAAGCAAAATAATAAATGAATGGTTGTAGCTATAAAAATCAGTAATGCCTTAGAACATATATATATATATATATATATATATATATATATAGTGTATCACTAACAAAATTAATCAATGAATTCCTGATTAAAATAATCAGTTCCCTGACATCGATAGAAAGTCCCCACAAACCTTAGTCCACTAATGAATGAATCATAAATATAATATAATATATATATATATATATATATATATATATATATATAAAATTAACTAAAATATAAATTGTTTTCCACACTTCACAAATATTTCATTTATTAATAAGTTCTTAAATAGTTTATCAAAGATTACAAAATAAGACTGTTTTTAATTAACATAGATGGGCATTGAATATCAAACTAATAAATTGTAAATCATAATTTTAATATTTTTCTGACAAATGAAATATATGTATGAAATATATACTGAGAAAATTCTATGATAAATTTTACTTAATTGATTCACTAAAATTATTTATTCTTTCAGAAATAATTACAGGGCTATTTTAAATTGGAGGTAATAGTAAGATACTTTTAAAATAAATCATTCAAAATAAATTTATAATGATATACAAAACTAAACGAGCTTTCTATTAATTAATTTACGGGAAGTAAGTCTCCTGTAATAATTTTTAACTGGAGAAAATGTGAGGGAGGGGATTTAAAGTTAGTTTTTCATCGAGTTTTGTACTTGGCAATTTCAGTAAGTCAAATATTATAAATAAACCAACAAAATTTAATTTAAGTTTGCTGCATCAAAATAATGTGAGATTTTTAGAATTGATATTTTAAATTTAAGAAAAATTAAAGACGCATTTAATTTAAAATTACAAATTACGTTGTATAAACATTACACAGATATATATAATATAAGTTAGTATTGATTTGGAAAACAAGTAAAATAGAATCAATGGCTTGCGGCAAATTGGACGTTACCTCAGAATCAACCAGTAGGCATTCCATGGCTTGAAACAGGCAGTTAATACAGTCAGATCATTTGCAGGCTTCCTTGACAGAGACAGACTCTGGCTAGATGTTTAAAGCACTGGAAAGGCATGGATGAGCTAGTGGGACAGAGCTCCGAAAAGCAATGGTCGATATTTTAGCCAATCATTCTGTAGGCACGATGTACTATATCTCTAAACTACTCTCTTCAGATAAAACTCAACAAATAATTAATTAATTCTTATCAAATTTTTCACTATTTATATGTTCTGGTCTTTATGTATAGGATTGAATCTACAGTGACAACTGCCAATTGTAATCACTCTTAATGTTTCTCTGAGGTTGGTGCCTGCTTTGGAGGGAAATCTATAATTCTGCATGAACATGCCCCAAGGGTTGATTTGCTAATTAAAAAACAACAACAACAACAAGCATATTAAGTTTATCAGTCATTGTACTAACAAAATCTATTTAATTAAGGTTTAGATGAGCAAAAATGTAGATTTTATTCAGAAAAATTTTAGGAATATGGTACAATGACTTTCAAACTTATATTTTACATAAACCTAAGTAGAAATTTACAAAACATTTCATACAAATCTTACATTGTTTAAATAATTGATTCTCAAATGTACATTGATTAAAAGATAAATATAAAATGTTACCAACTGATTAATTGAAGAAAATGAACTTTAATAAAGAATTTGAAATATTTGCAACATTTTATAGATATCTAGGATTCAATTCAATTTAATAAAATAAACACAATATACATTTTTACAAATATTATAAATAAATAAACTATTATAAAAGGTTAGTTAATCATAAAATACAAATTAATCAAAAGATTATAATAATTATAAATATACTACCACCTAATATGAGATGGGTGTCAGTTAATAAGGATTGGGTTAAACCCAGACTAGTGCTGATGACATTGGCACTAGGTGAAGCAGAAATATGTACTATATTTCCAGCTTCAATATATATATAAAATGTAAAATTATATGTTCATGTATATTTGTATTCAGTTTGTTTTAGTTCTGAATAAGATTGTTGGGACAAACAAAACCATTAATAGTTGTTTGTGAAAAGCATTGTAAAAGTAATAAAGAACATAAATAATATTAATATTATATGGGTTTAATAATGGAATAAGAAAGATAAAGTTATAATATTACAATTCTGCCTGAAGATTTATTAAAATCACAATTAGACACGGATGTCCTTAAAAATGTTCCTAGATTTCACTTGTAACCTTCATTCTCTATTTTCTAACTATTTCTTCTAGATATATAACCATAAAATCCTCACATGATCACCATTTCATGTGCTCATCCTACTGTATGGAGAGTTGGCTACTCTTATTATCTCTTCTAGATATACATAGTTGTCTCTTTGTTGGCTGTGATTTCAATTCTTTTTTTAACATATCTCAGTAATTATTTTTATCCAATAATGTTTTAAGACTGCTATCTTAGAAATAACCAATTAGTTTTTTGTATTGTGTAAAAGTAGAATTTTATCATTTTTAATTTAACAAACTTTAGATTTTTATATTCCTTTTATTATTAATTTTGCTCTAATTATAATCATTTACATAAGCATGTATATTTTTAGTATATTAAATGTATGTATATGTGTAAATAGCTAACATATTCCTATGCATTTATTATTCTTGAGCCAGAGCCATTAAACTAATTGTTTTACACTGGATTGCATTAAAAAAAAGTCATGTAATTTTAATTACTCTATGCTGCAAAGCATTTTATGATCTATTTTTTCAAACTTGTACATTTTGGTCTTGTGTACATATTATATAATCACACACAAAAAAGATTTATCAGATAGACAGTGCTATATCTGGCTGCAACACTAAAGTTTCCAGATCAATGGCCAATTAAAAAATGGTTTAGACTGGCAACTTAAACTGCTATGTTCTCCTGTTACTTTCCTATCTTATTGCTACTTAGTGTTCAAGAAATTTGTCATACAATTAATATGTATAGCTTTGATGCATGCACTTAATATTTTTCAACATGCATATATATATATATATATATAACATAATTTTATATATATATATATATATATATATATATATATATTAAAATTATGTTACAAACAAATTAAATTGTTCACATTTATAATACAATTGCTTATAGAGTACTTTGATGATACTGCTAACCTAGATCTCTAAATCCTTTTTTAGCCATTATTACATTATTTATGGCATTTTGTTCTAAAATCTCAAATTAAACTGCTCTGTAAATTACAGACATTTACAGATTATTTGTAGTTAAGATATCAATAAGAGCAGTCTATTGAATTGCTGATTGGTTGACTTTTTGAATCTGAGTATTAAGAACCTCCTCCATTTTATTATTTTGAACAATAAGAAACAAATTTAAGCATCACATGATCACCATCTCTTATACTAGCACATAATTGTTTATAAATAGGAAAAACTCTCCATACCGTAGTGCCACTCTGTGCTAACTAAAGTAATCAATGGATGCCAGAAGGCTTGTGCAAAAATCTCTATCTAATGCCTACTCATCCAATATCCCCAGACTAGTTTCTGGCTTGTGGCCTTTATCAGTGAGGAGCTTTGGATCTGAGAGCACTGCACCTTCTGGCATACATTGATTACTCTGGTTGGCACAGGGTGGCACTTCTGTATGGAGAGTTTTGCCTTGTTTAAGAAACAAATTGCATAATTTCACAATGTATGTAAATATTTTTACAAAATATTTTCATTAAAATTATTAAAAATGAAATATATTTAAGTTTCACTTAGACATTTTAAAAATATATTTTACTTTTGAAAATACAAACTAAGAAACTTGAAGTAAAACTATACCAGAAGCAGTGATAATTATGAACATGACACTCTATCCAACAGTTGTCAAACAATGGTATTTCTAAATTTTTATGTTAATTTAATAAACATAAATACAATTTTTTATTTCAACAAGTATTTCAAAGATTGGTTCTGAGTTTATAATAACTTTGTAAGGTTTAAAAATGTAGGATTTAACAAATATTTCATTAATTTTATTTTTATAATGGCATGAAAAATAAAGTCACTAAAATATCACATGATCACCAGTTCCTATGCTTACACAAGCTGTTAAAACAGTAGCAATCTCTCCATACAATAGTGCCACTCAGTGCAAGCCTTACTAATCAATAGATGCAAGATTTGTACATAAGATCCCTATCTACTACCTATTCATCCATTATCCCCAGATGAGTTTTTAGCTTGTGGCTTTCATCAGTGAGGATCCTTGGATCTAAGGCTCCTCACTGATGAAAGCCAAAAGCTAGAAACTAATCTGAGAATATTGGATGAGGAGGAATTAGATATGCATTTTATGCACAAATCTTCTTAAATCCATTAATTACTAAAGGTTGAGCTGGATGGTACTACTGTATGTGTTAAACATAAAGTCATTTCTTTTTATTCCATATTTTATATATATATCAATAGATGGCATTTTACTTGTTCGGTGGTTATGGTAAAATGCCATCTATTGATCATAAATACAAGCGATAGCAAGTTGCGTGATTATAACTTGTTTTTGTTTTATATATATATTATATTTGGAAAGTTTAAATGTGATTTTTTTAGAATGTTTTTGTTTGTAAACTTAAATTTCTAAAAATAAAGTCCAAATTATTGATTCATAATATTAAATAAAGATTTAAACATTCAAGTGTTGAACTAGTTTTAAAATCTTACTAGGTGTGGATTGGGGGGAATACATGTGAGTCTTAAATAATAATAATGTAGTTATTAACAATAAATTGAAAGAGCATATTTGCTTAGATATTTACTGTGTGTATCCATTCACACACATTCAGATAATAATAAAAGTGGTTGCAATGTATATTTTTAAAATAAAATGAATAGTGTAATTGCATACTTTCATCTCAATTACCATATTCTTGACCATATTCTTTTTGTTCAATATTTTTCACTTTATGAAAATACAATAGTCTCATCAATAGAACAGGTCTCTCTAAATCGTTATACTTACTATTACTGATTTTAAATTCTCATATAAACTTTTCAAACTTTATTCCTTTTGATGCAATGCAAAAATATTTTACAATTCTTATTTCTACAACTTCAAACTGCAACTTTCATTTTAATCAGAGAGGATTTAAGTCTAGACTTTCAAATTTCCTTCAGTGACCCACCCATCTTATATAACCAATCACCTGATCACATACATATGAAAAAGAAAAATGATCTTCAATATACGTATTTCATGCTGAACCAGCACTCATCAGTTGGTCTGAATCATCATCTCTCACGCACATATATAATCAGTGCTCAGTTTATATTAAGTTAGTAAATCTTCAAACTTTAATGAAGTGGATGACTGAAGGGAGCATGGAAGTCTGGCTTCAAATCCTCTCTAATTACATCTAGCTTAAAATATAAATACAGGTATTCAATTATTAAATGTTCATTTTATTGATTAAAAATATATTTTATTATATATAGGGCATATGAGGACTAACTTTCACACGACCCACCACTCACCACTCATACACTTGAACACATATATGTTGAAAAGATAAATAATCACCAATATAAGTATTTCATGCTAAACCAGCAATCATCAGTTGGTCCAGATTACCATCTCTACACATATATACTATAAGTGCTCAGATATATAGTAAGATAGCCAATCTTCATACTTTAATGGACAGGCTTTAATCCACTCCATACACTCAACCCTTCAACTGACCATCCAATTTAAAATCTGATGATGGAACACTCAAAGTCGACCCCGAGGCCGAGATACTTTATTATAGAAAATTTTATAAAAAAAAATCTTATTTTAGAAAACATCTTATTATGTGAAATATTATGTCATATAAAATGCGTAAATGATTATAAAGTGAAAAATAAAATGTACATGTTTTCAACAATAAATGAGGAAATCTAATCAATAAATGTAATCGTATAAAGAACTCCACGTATGCATAAGATTAATCTCTTGGAGCACTGTTAATTCTTTAACTGCCTTTTACGAGGCATCTCATCAACATCTGACGTCACTCTAATTCTGCTTGTTTTAATGGTAGAATATTCGTTTGACAGTTATTGATTAGGTTTTTAAAAGTTCTGTAAGATGGTGCCCTCTTCCGAATTATTTTACAAGTAAAAAATCAAAAAAACCGCATTTAAAACTAAACAAAGAAGAACCTTGTCGGTGATTGGCTGTCAGCTGGCTCTCAGCCGAAAAAGACATTCTGATTGGCTGGAAAGAACAAAGAAACTGCCTGATCAAAGAAAATAAAGAAAAACGCTGAGATTTTCATTTCGAATGTAATTTAAGTATTAAAAAAATATAAAATGAGAAATTAAAATAGTTTTTTAAAAAATATACTAAAAAAACAAAATTATTTTCGAAAAATATTGAAGATTTTAGTAAAAATATTTAAGGTTTAGCAAAAAGAAATCTTTACTTTTCCATAACGTAAAATTGAAAAAAAGCATTTGCGTCAGCACTTTTTTGTTTAGACATTCGCTTTATATTTGCCAAAATTGAATATATTTTATAATAAATAAATAGCAATTTATTTTTGAAAGAACTTTCGTTCTCTTTCATAACCTGAAAAATTAGTAATATACTTTTTATAAACATATCTGAGTTGAATTTAATATTATAGGCGAATATGTTTTAACAATAGGCTTTGTCTTCAGTTTGTGAGTTGGCCAATTAAAAGATTTGATTTTTACCTCATACAACCAATAATATAATTAGCGGTTAAAGGGTTAAGATAAGTCATCTGTTCTCTAGCTGCAGTATCTGACAGTAGAATCATTGTCTCTCGTTGCTCTCCATATAAACAATTTTAGTTAAACAGAAAAAAATATAAGATAACATATGTAAAGTATATTGCTTTCAATCAATTAATATCTTAATTTGTACAACATCTACCTGTTTTAAAACTCTGCAAATAAAATACAATGGTAAACAGTAACAACACATAATTTATGTAATACCAAAGATTGATCTTTGTTTTTGTAAATAACTGCAATATTTAATAATTTATGCAATAGTCATCACTCCACTGCTGAGATGTTCATGATAGTTCTCCATATAATAATATAGAGTGCATTAATGTTTATCCTTTTTATTGCGTATATAATCAAATAATGTGGTTAGAGAGCAGATCAATTAATTCTAGCTACAATGTCTTCTAAAGAGTAATCTTATTCATTGTATATATTAAGTAGTGTATATGTTAAGTACTACAATCATATATTTTCATGGGTTGCATATATAAATGACATATTTTGAGAGGTTCATCCATGTTAAAAAATTTAAATATTGATATACCAGCATTTCAACTTGATCACATGAGTCATCCACTGGATGAAAAAAGGTAGAAGTGGCACCACTACAACCATCTTTCTACCTGATGACTTGTATGATCAAGTTGAAATGTCGGTATATCAATATTTAAATTTTTTAACATGGATGAACCTGCAAAATGTCTTATATATATATATATATATATCCTCATGGATAAATAAATTTATAGTATTATTTCCAGAAATTTCCATGTTATAAAAATATAATAGCTAAATAGCTGATGTTTCAGTATGATAAAAATTACTTTCCTCTGAGCTTAGCTCTGAGAAAAGTACTTGTTATTATATTGAAATATTAGATTTTTTTTCACATGTCATAGCATCGACCAGAAGGTGAACTTGCAACAACCATCTGCAACCAACTATGATCTGTCCTCTCGGCTAACAATGCACAGAAGCTCTAGGAAGTAATACTGTAAATATATATACATCTGGGTCTCGTTTTACACGATAGATAGGTTCCTCAGAAAACACACGCAAACGAAATTGCACAAATATACACATACCTTACCTTGAAAAAAAGGGAATGCAGATTGTGATTTTTCAAAATTCACATAAAAGCAAAGTACCAACGTAAAATTACTTTAAAATTTGCGCAAAAAAATATAAGGAAATAAAATATGACTAATAAAAAATTTCAAATTTGAAAAAAATTGATACAAGACAAACTTTTTTTTAACTATAATATTTAATTTTATTCAAAATAATATATTTTTATGCATAATTTACAGTACAGTAATTTACATTTTTTATATATGTTTTAATTATTAACACTATTTGCCGATAAACAGGTTCATTCGCAAACTGGTAAAGATACTTCACAAGAGAAACTACAACTAGCACCAACTTCACTCTCATGTTGTGTTAATGGTTTTCTAGTGACAACGTAATTAGTAATTAATCTTTGAGATGATGATCTTATTAATTGTTTATGAAGCTCGCGATATCCAGACATACAACCATTTAGCTCTCATTGGAATTTAAGAGCACGTTTGTGATTAGGGTCATTAGTAAGAAAATAATTTGCCAACTGATTAGAAAGTTGAAGACCTTCTTGAATCATTTTTGAAGTGAAAGGACCGGGTTCCACTTCTGTTTCATTATCTTTTCCTACATTTTCTTCTGTATCTAAACTTATTGCAATAATATCAGTGTCATTTAAGACATTATCTTCAAGCAATTCATCAATATCGTTCTGGCTAAAGGAATCAAAATGTTCTCCACCAATATCATGTGCCAAAGTAATTATTTCATCTGATAATGCCGATGTTTGAATAACTGCATTGCTTTCAAGACATGTAGGCCAAACCTTTTTCCAACAGGCATTTAAAGTGTGTGGTTTTATTTGAGTAACAGCAAATGCAATGTGATTTATACAGTCAAAGATTGTGAATTTTTTTCAAGTGTCAGTTACTGCTATTGATTCATTTTCTAGTTTATCTAATATAAATTGAAAAGTGTGTTTAACTTAATATTGTTTAAAAGTTGCAATTATACCTTGATCTAATGCTGAATAATGCTTGTTGTATTAAATGGAAAAAACATAACCTTTACATTTGGATGTTCTAAATGTGGATGACCTGGTGCGTTGTCAACAAGTAATAAAATTTTGAAATCGAGATCTTTTTGCTTCATATACGTTTCCACTTCTGGTAAAAATCAATCATTAAACCAGTCAGTAAATATTGCAGTTGTTACCCAAGTCTTTGTATTAGCCATCCAGTGTACCTGCAGTTGATTTTTATCTTTACATTTTAAAGCGTGTGATCTTAAAGATAGATTTACCATGAGAGGTTTCAGCATCTGACCTCCCGATGCATTGCTACAAAGCAACAATATTATTCGATTTTTGCTTGCTTTAAAACCACTGGATTTTTTCTCTGACTTTGCGATGTAAGTTCGACTAGGCATTTTTTTTACAGAATAGTCCTGTTTCATCAGTTTTAAATACTTGGTGTGGGCAATATCCACCACATTCAATAACTTTTGTTAATTCTTCAGGAAAATTTTTGGCAGCTTTTTCATCTGCCAATGCAACCTCACCCATAATCTTCACATTATGTAGTGTATTCCTTTTTAAAAAACCTGGTTAACTATCATTTGCTAGCCAAAAATTCTTTATTAGTCTGAGAAGCAGAAATAGATGGTTCGGATACGTTTATTTGTTTAGATACATTTATTTGTTCATAAAACTGAAGAGCTTTTCATCGAATTAAATAACCGCTTAAAGGAATTCTTCTTTGAGATAATTCTTCAATCCAGATTATAAGTACTCATTCCATTTTTTCTAACAAATCATCTCTTGAATATTGTGATAATTTGGCATTTAATTTTGTGCCAAAAATGACAGATTTTCTTATTGCATCTTCATTTTTTTAATTGTTCTAATAGTAGACTTGCTCAAACTAAAATGTTTTCCAATCGCTGTCGATCCTTCCCCTGTTGCTAAGTGATCTAAAATAGAAATTTTTGTTTCCAATGAAATTCCTTTTCTTGGATGTTTTTTTCTCTCCATTAGGGTAAACTAAAAGTTAAAAAAAAAGAACTTAGACTTATCACCCCCCACCCCCCTTCTTCCTGTGGGGGGGGGGGGGGAATTTAAATTTTTTAGGGCAATTTTGATAATAAAAAGACATTTATTCACCATGGCTGGGAAAATTTTAATTAAAACTAACAACTAATAATTAAATTCTTATTTTTGCCTTTAATTTTCAATTCCGTTTAAAAATCAAATTTCGTTTCACATCACATTTATTTCAGGTCACCTTAAGTGATTTTAAAATTGTTAATTACAATTAAAAATCATATTTTAATTGTCAAATTTAATTGTGCCCACTGCTATTAACTCATCTTTTAAAAATAAACTTGTGGACACTAAATGATTAATAATTGATTACGTTCTTTTTTAAAAAGCAAAAACAGAATGTGATTTAAAATGCAAAATTAACACGCACAATGTTTGAACAAATTTACATTATAATCTTGTAAAATTTAATGTATGTATACATAAAATGTGGAAATCATGATTTTAATTTTATTATTGCATAAAATCTTACTATTATAAAGCACTAAAAATATTAAAATTACTAAGATGAAAGTTGAATTCCAATAATGTACTATTACTTTCAATATGATGTAAGTGCGTGAAATGTATTATTTAAAGTAATAGCACATTATCGGAGTTCGATGTCTGAAGAAACATGAATCACGTAACTTCAAAATCGAGTTAAAAAAGTCTGCATAAAAAGAGACCCAGGTGTAACCCAGGAAAAAAAAGTGCAGCCTCTGTGCCAGTCAAAATCATGTATTTATTCAAACAAGATCAATAATCCAACCACCTTGAATCTAACTATGCACAAGATACAGATGTCAGGGCAAGGGTGAATCCTAATCTATTTACCTGAACAATTGCCTCTCTGACTAATGGATAATGTTTGTGATGACACAAGCAGTGCTTGATTTTATTCTGTCCCAGCTGGATGTCATGGTTCACAAAGAGACTCAAAATAATAATGGGTTGATATGGGAAATTAATAATTTAATGAATTATGACAAATGCAGAACTGTACAGATATGATTTGATATCTATTGCTAATAGTTTGAACTGTAATAATTATAATTCATTCTGACAACATTACAAAGAAGTGATTTTAAATCAAAAAAATATTAGAAATAAATAGAGTAATTAACATTAGAGATTTGGAATGATCACAAACTAAGCGTATTTAAAATAATAATATTACAGAAATTTATTAAAAAATTTAGTTACAAAATAAGTTGGGTTTTGTTTATACAACTTGGTTATTTTTATTTAATTCATTTTGATGCAGCTTTGACAACAATGTAAAAGTTTGTTAATTGGTCTGCCAAAAACCAATCAGCAATAAATATTATTAGCCCTCTTTAAAAGTTTACAAACGAATCTATTTTATATATAAATATAGATAGATAACAAGATATGAATGATGCACATTTATAACACTATTACATTTAAATCAGTTTTCTATAATGAGTGTGGAAAGCAAAGTAGTTCTTAAATAAATACTTGACAATCATATAGTCAGATTTAATTAATTGGGAGTTGTTTGTGAAGGACGTGCCTTCATGGCAGAGAGCATTTCAGGTTTGCTAAATAAAGATATACATTAAATGATGAAGAATGCAGTATGCTATTATAGATTACAATAAAAATAAATGAGGTCTGTTATGAACCTCTGGGTGGCTTTGGTAAAGAAAATTCCTAGTAAATACAACTAAATGATGAGAAATGTTGGCCCTCCAGCCAAAACATGTCTCTAAATAATCATAATAATATTTTTGATGTGCTGGACTTACCATACACATCTTAATGGCAATGCCCGAAAAAAATCCCTTGGTATGAACTACGTCTACTTTGAAGGAGTGTGAAAAATTGGACTGGTCATATTTAAATTTCTGAAGGTCCTGAGGAGTAAGTAGCAAAGCAAAATAATAATAATAAATTATTGTAGCTATAAATACATAATGCCTTAGACACATATATAGATAGAGAGTGTATCACTAACGAAAGTAATAACTTAAATCCTGATTAAAATAATCAGCTCCCTGACATTATAGAAAGTCCCCACAAACCTTAGGCCACTAATGAATGAATCATAAAATATAATATAAAAAGGGAAGGCAAGAATTAAAATTAAAATATAAATTGTTTTCCACACTTTCCAAATATTTCATTTATTAGTGAGTTATCAAATAGTTTATCAAAGATTACAAAATAAGACTGTATTTCATTAACATAGATGGGGCATTGGATATCAAACTCACTTATGGTGAAGTTTGACAAATATACAGCATAACAAATTATACATCAAATTTTTACTATTTCTTTGACAAATAAAGTGTCTTCTAATTAAAAAACTATTGTAATAATAATAAAAATAATAAATATAACACTAATTAACTATTATATACAGTTTTTCAATCCAAGAACAGCAGTTGAGGTGGGTTAAAGAATTAATCAAAAGTATTTCAAAGACTATATAATAGTTAATTACTATTATATTTATTAGTTTTATTGATATGAAAATCCCTCATGCTACTTAAGTATATATATATATATGAAATAATTTCATGATACATTTATAGCAGTAGAACACTTATCTGCTTGACCTATGACATGTACTTTGAATCCAGGTTGAAGTGCATTTTTTCAAGTAGTTTAGAACATTTCTTCAGATAGCTTTTTATCTTCGATGCAGATAAGCATCTCATATTGAATAGTAAAGGAAAGTCTAATAATCCTTAAATTTAAAGAAAAATAAGAATGAAAAACCACTTAAAGCCTAACCATTAAGAAATTGTCAGATGTCTTGGAGTCATTATAGAATGGTACAGAAATTGCTAAAATAATAATAAGATGTGATATGTTGGACTATTTTCATCATTTATGAGTGAATGTTGAATGTAAAGAAAATTTTAAACTTTATTTAAACTTTCCAAATACAAACAACTTGTTAGTAATAACACACAAATAGACTGTACAGGTCAGTAATTACACAACATTTTGAGTAGTATTATTCTCCACTCTTCTTCAGGTGTTGCTGGCCTATATGCACAGCTGCAATATTTGCTTAGAAGTTGAACTCTCACCTTTAGATTGTTGAATACCAAAATTTAAGGCAAACACTGTACCAACTGAGCTATTCTGTCAAAGGCAACACATAGTAGAAATTTGATATATTTATATATGAAGGTTGGTTCAAATCCTCCTGAGTCTTTCAATTTTTTTTCCAAGTCTAATTATTTTTTATTATTTTTTTCCTAAAAGTAAGATTAATTAGAGACTTCCATACATTGTGTATTGCCACACTGGGTTAACTTATAGGATTATTTACCATTGTCATATAAGCAGATTCCTTGAATTTTCTTCTATGCATTTTTTGCTCTTTATCCAATCTTTGCATTTTCCCACTTAAGAATATGGCCATTAGTACTTACATGATCTGCTATGGTAGACACATCTGTTTTTTCTCTTTTAACCATTAGTTTGAGCTCCTTCAATTGCTCCTCAACAGGGTGACAGGTCACACCAATGTATTTCCTTCCACATTCACATGGTATTTCATAGATGCAGTTTTTGTTCTTCAGCATTTCCAGTTTAGACTTAGTAGAAGTAAGCATTTCTTGAAGTGTGGTGTGGCTTTGGAAAGCAGTTTGAATGTTATCTTGACTGCAGATTTTTTTTATTTGTCTGCCAATCCTGGTTTGTATGGATACACTACCATACCAATAACTATTTTCTTTTTTGGTGTCTGTTTGTGTTGTCTATTGAAGGTTTTCTGATGACCGCTGATGGATAACCATTCTTCATAAGCATTTGTTCTATGTGAATCTTTTCTTTTTCCAAATCACTGATTTATGATCAACCTCCTTTTTTCGATTCCATAGTGATAGTACGATTCCTTGTTTAGTGCTTCTTGTATGATTAAATGTATATGCCAAATATTTGCCAGTGTTTGTTTGTTCCTTGTACATTGTTGCTTTTATTTTGCCCTGAGGGAGTCTTGTCACAAAAACATCCAAGAATGCCAATTTCTGTTCTTGTTCTGTTTCCATCATGAATTTAGTTGTAGGAGATATGTTGTTAATGTGCATCCAGAATGACTAATTTTACCTTGCCATGTGGCCATACCACAAATGTATCATCAACATATTGAAGCCACACTTTAGGTGGACATGTAGTAGTATTTATGGCTGTGGTTTCAAGTTCTTCCATGTAAATGTTGCTGAACAAGAATGACTGATTATCCCATGGCCATCCCTTGATTTTGTTGGAAGAATTCTGAGTTATATTGAAAGTATGTTGTTGTTACACAGAATGTTAATAATTCCATTATACTATAAATAGGTGGAGCTGTTCTAGTTTGTAGACTATTATCATCAAATAACCTTTTCTTTACAATAGACAATACCTCATCACATTGTACATTTGTAAACAAACTTTCCATATCAAAGCTTACCAATATGTCTGTTCTTTCCATTTTCATGTTCCTGACTAATTCTATAAAGTGCTTAGAATTCCTGATGAACGACTGTGTCCTATACACCAATGGACTAAGAACTTTGAGAAGAAATCTTGATAAATTTTGATGTGGTGAATTTCTAGAAATATGTAAAATTACAGTCATTCTGAATGCACATTAACAACATATGTCCTACAATTAAATTCACAATAGAATCAGAACAAGAACAGAAAATGGTATTCTTGGATGTTTTTGTGACAAGACTCCCTCAGGTCAATGTAAAAACAATAATGTACAAGAAACAAACTAACACTGGCAAATATTTTGCATATACATCCAATCATACAAGAAGCACTAAACAAGGAATTGTACTATCACTATGGAACCGAGCAAAGGAGGTTTATTCAAAAATCAGTGATTTGGAAAAAGAAAAGATTCACATAGAACAAATGCTTATGAAGAATGGTTATCCATCAGCAGTCATCAGAAAAACTTTCAATAGACAACACAAAGAGACACTTAAAGAGAAAACAGTTATTGGTACAGTAGTGTATCCATACATACCAGGAATGGCTGATAAAGTAAAGAAAATCTGCAGTCAATATAACATTGGACTTGCTTTTCAAAGCCATAGCACACTTTGAAGAATGCTTACCTCTACTAAGCCTAAACTGGAAATGCTGAAGAACAAAAACTGAATCTATGAAATACCATGTGAATGTGGAAGGAAATACATTGGTGAGACCTGTCGCCCTGCTGGGCAGTGATTGAAGGAGCACAAACTAATGGTTAAAAGAGTAAAAACATATTTGTCTACCATAGCAGATCATGTATGTACTAATAGCCATATGCTTAAGTGGGAAAATACAAAGATATTGGATAAAGAGGAAAAAAACGCATAGAAGAAAATTCAAGACAGCTGCTCATATGACAATGGTAAATAATCTATAAGTCAGCACAGTGTAGCAATACACAATGTATGGAAGCCTCTAATTATTCTTGCTCTTAGGAAAAAAAAATAATAAAAAAATTAGACTTGGAAAAAAAATTGAAGGACTCAGGAGGATTTGAACCAACCATCATATATAAATATATCAAATTTCTACTATATGTTGCCTTTGACAGAATAGCTAAGTTGGTAGAGTGTTTGCTTTAAAATTCGATATTCAAGATTCTAAAGGTGGCAAGTTCAATTTCTAAGCGAATATTGTCACTGTGCATATAGACAAGCAACACCTGAAGAAAAGTGGAGAATTCAACTTCTAAGTGAATATTGTCACTGTGCATAATACTACTAGAAACATTGTATAATTAATAACCTGTATTGTCTATTTGTGTGTTATTACTAACAAGTTATTTGTATTTGGTAAGTTTAAATAAGTATAAAATTTTCTTTACATTCAACATTCACTCATAAATGATGGAAATAGTCAAACATATCATATCTTATAATATATCCTCATTACAAACCTTCAGACAAATGCTAAAATAATAGTTGCAATGAATGTGGATACATACAAACTCTGATGGAGGCAATTAAGCTTTCATTAAAACATAGGCAACCAATTTTTGGAGAGAAATCAAAATGTTGCATTCTATTTTAATTTTGAAAAAAATATGACTTCCACAAGATGAATGTCTAAATATCTTTTGAAATCCATTTTTAGGTATCAGCAATATTTTGATCTAAAGATAAAACTAAAATCAAATAAATATCTTATGTTTTTGATAAGTGTAACGAATTTTTATATCATGTCACTAGCATATAAATGCCCTGGAATATATAAGAATTCTCCAATTTCTTACTGCTACTCTTTTGTAAAACCAGGATATAATACATAATAAAAAATATTACAATAATGAATAAATCAAATCTTCACAAATTTAAATAGAATGGTGGTAGTTCACAACCTGAAAGTAATTTAAACTTGCAACTATTATGAACAACTTTTTATACATTTAACACTTTTAGTCTTCAACACATAGTTTAAACAGATTAATAAAAACATTTGAGAAGAATAAAGGATTTTCCAAATGCATTTCTGGATAAAACAGTATTCTTCATAAACAATAGTAGGACAAAGTTCTTGCCTTCATCAACTCATAAAGGAATAGTACAAGAAGAGACAATACACAAAGCTATGTCAATAATATGATTAATTTTTTTATTTACTTTTTAATTAAAATTAGCTATTTATTTACTGGATTCAAGTGTTTAATGAAGTTGGCTTTGAGTTAAGTATCTTAAACAAACATACTAAGCCTGATTAAAATGTTTAAAAAAAATCAAGACTTGCTTCTTCAGAATTTGGACTCATGTCAGAACCATGTTAGGTATATGAGTAATCATGCGTTCATCTTGCTTAATAAATCAATGTTAATATACTAAACATCACATGGTCACCATTTTTTATGTTTGCTCATAACTGTCATTAAAACAGGCAAAACTATCCATACAGTAGTGCCACTCAGTGCAAGCCAGAGTAATCAATGGATGCCAGAAGGCTTGTGCAGAAAATCCCTATCTAGTGCCTACTCTCTGAATATCTCCAGACTAGTTTCTAGCTTGTGGCTTTCATCAGTGAGGAGTCTTAGATATGAAAGAAAATCCCTATCTAGTGCCTACTCATCCAATATCACCACACTAGTTATAAACTTGTGGCTTTCATCAGTGAGGAGTCTTGGATCTGAGAGCAAATCCAGATCTAGTGCCTACTCATCCAATATCCCCAGTCTAGTTTATAGCTTGTGGCCTTTGTCAGTGAGTAGCTTGAATCTGAGAGCACTGCATCTAGAAGGCTCCTCACTGATGAAAGACACAAACTAAAAAGTAGTCTGAGAATATTGGATGAGTAGGCACTAGATAGCGATTTTATGCACAAGCCTTCTGTCATCCATTGATTACTCTGGGTTGCACTGAGTGGCACTACTATATGAAGAGTTTTGCTTGTTTTAAATCAATGTTAAAGTTAAAAAAAAAGCTTGATAATATTTACAGAATAAAACCATTAGATTCACTGAAAAACAAAGCTATGCAGAATAAAATAATATACCTCTTTATATATTATTTTATGATTTACATAATTATATTTTGCCTTTAATACTAAGACATTATGTAACTTGCTTAAACTGAATGTTTTTTATATTGATTGTATATATTGTGGGAGATTATGATGTGACCCAACTGATGAGTGCTGGTTCTGCATTATATATATATATTGGGGGTCAAGTATCTTTTTTGCATGTGTGTGATCATGTATATTGATTGGTTGAGATCGAGTGGAGGATGAAGACACTGAAAAATCCTGATCTCAGTTTCATCTACATACTTTGCCTTTATGCAGAACCTAATTAGAAAACATTTAATAAAATTGTTCTTTTATAAGACATTGAAAATAAATGGCGTTCTACCAAAACACCGTCAGCGTGTTTGCTTACATAAACATCAGAGCAAGCATTCACTATCTCTAACTGAATTTCCACCTTCAGATCATGATTTCAAGCTATTTGCTATCATCAGTAAAGGACAGGAATAAGAAACTAGATCTAAACACAAACTCTGAGCGTTTATGAAACAGTTTCTATTCAGCTTGCAAGCGTGAATCTTTTAGACACGTAATGTCTTCAAACTCAACATAGCAAGCCAGATAGCTATATGGGTCTGATATCAGTTCAGCATCACCACATAGTAGAAGCCTCTGCAATATATATATCATTGCAAGAAAGACCTCAAAGGTACATTTATGAAAAACAAAAACACAAGTTAAAACTTGCTAACACTTGTATTTATGACAATAGATGGCGTTCTACCAAAACACCATCGGTCAAACAATGCTGTCAAAAGTTAAATTGACACTGGACCTTTAAAAATGCTTCATGAAGTATTATCATGCCATGGACCATTGTGTTAATAAAATGTCATATAGAATATACAAATCTTTGAAAATAGGAAAAATATAATGCAGATGAATATATTATGTGCTGAAGGAAATAAATTGATTTATAACAGATTTTTGCATAAAAGTAGTTTTTCATAAAATTTTAGACCAAAGTTATAATTTTTACTGAAATTCTACAGCAAAGAAATAATGTGCAGGATTTATTACTAGATATTTTCAAATATAGAGTTTGTCACACTCAGATATTGAATATTATTGTGACAGCCATTGTCTTTGGCAATATTTGCCTATTTGTACTGCTGAATTAACTCTTGCATTATGTACCATGTGAAGATAACATTTTATCATTTTCAGTAACTACAAGGCTATATGTGCTATATGTTCAATCAATGGCACTCTCTGATGCTGTATTTTACAAGCATCTTTATTTTCATGATTATTTTTAAAAATGCAGTTGTACTTTTAGTCAATAAATAAAACATCTGATATACATAAAAATATTGACATGCGTAATTGATAAAATATTTTGGCAGTAACAGGCTACATACCATATCTCCATTAATTTTCTCTTTGAATCAATCTGTTCTATATATTAAATGGTTGACAGTAGGAGAAAATTGGTGTCTTGTTGCCTATTAGTGCTCAAGGAATATAGAGATATGTTCTGGCTTGTGTTGTTAGTGTGGAGAAAGATGTGTAGATTAGGATGCTCAGAATTAATAGATTAATTGACATCCAGTTTGAGGCATCTGATTTTGTAAACAGGGCTAGGAGTGAGTTCTGGTTGAAGCCTATCTTTGGAGTTGTTTAGTAGTATATTGGTAACATAATTGCACTCATCTCTCCATTATGATTATATTTCATTTTGCTATGAGCATGAGAATGCTCTTAAATTCTTGAAAGTTGTAAATCATAATTAATTTTTAGAAATAACAAGCTTCTCTACACTTGCCTATAAGCACACTTATCACAATTATTATATTCTGTATAGAAGAAGTATAAACAGCTAACATTATTACAAATCGAGTTTAAAATATTAAATTCAGTTTCTTATTCTCATGAGATGGATAGTTTATGCATTCTGCACAAATAATGGTGCATTACTTGTGAGAAGGAAGACATTATTAAAAGAAAAATAAAAAAAAAAATTTATAATGAAGTCAAAATATAAATGATCCAACTTACAATAACATCAAAATTAACAAATTTTGATATATTAATGAAATGATACCCTACAGTAGCTAAAATGCAATAATTAAGTCTTTATAAAATAATAACAACAATACTACTACTACTACTACTACTACTACTACTACTACTACTACTACTACTACTACTACTACTACTACTACTACTACTACTACTACTGCTGCTGCTATTGCTACTACTACTGCTACTGCTGCTGCTGCTACTACTACTACTACTACTACTACTACTACTACTACTACTAATAATAATAATAATAATAATAATAATAAAAACGTTGACAATGCATTGAATGAATATTCAAGAAGATAGTAATAATCTAAAAGAAGAATCAATAAGTATTTTAATAAAAGAAAAATATGAATGTCTTTTATTGGGATGCAAGGAATATGCGAAAGGATTTGTGATACCATGGAAACCCAACTTCATTTTCATGAACTTTTGACTTAGACATCGAATAATGAATATTATAGATGACATTTATTTATAAACATTTGCTTTTGATGTTCGCTAAATTTGCTAAATTTATATTACATTTATAAATAAAACGGAGTTTCAATTTATTATATATATCTGTATTTTCATAAAAAATCATTTTACATATTTATTTTTCTAAGTAACATTTTTGCTGTAATATATATATAAGCTATTAATTAAATATTTTCTTTGTTACAGTTACTTCCTACAATTTTGTGCAAGTCTAAATTTAGTTTTATTCTGATTATATTAATTAAGCGGAAATCTATTGAAGATAACCATGGTAAGTAGGCTGTGAGATGAATGTTTACCTTCTATTTATCGACCTTATAATACAGTACATTTCAATTGCAGGTTTTAAAAATACAATAAGGCAAAATTATGAGCCTAACCTATTTAATTAAATGAAGAAAACGAAAGAAAAATTTTAAAGATAATAATAAAGTTCAATTCTCTTTCGTTCATTTATATATATATCTTATACATTAATTCCCCGTTTAATAAAATTAGAAAATAATAAAAAAGAAAGAATTAGGAATAAGTCTAAACTTTTCTAAAGGTTTTAGTGTGCGGAGAATAAATTGGTAGAAAATTATGCGGAATATGAGAAAAATTTTAGAAAGGAAAGTTTATATATTTATTTAGTACTTTTCTTTATGACATTAAGAGTGAATAATTATTTATAAAATACAAAGTTATTTTAATCTATCGACACTATCATTTTCAACTATTAATATTAATCCACTGCTAGATTAAGTTCAATCTCATGTCTCCAATCCATAACCTCTGATATTGACATCACACCAGAAAACTTACTTATTTCAACCATCCATCACACTCATTGTTTTGGTCTATGTTTATTTATGCTCTCTTGAGATCAATAAGTTCTGTATGAAGCTTTATTAGGATAATGTCAACTTGAGAGGCAACTTTGTATTCTAGCCAATCAAAAGAAGAATCTGGATTAAAAGGTGGTTTTAGCAAAGTAGATCTCATCCAAATATTGAGAGAAATTATAGAAAGGACCAGTAAATATGAGTTACCATTAAGCATTGTATTTTTAGGTTATGAAAAAATAGCTAATTCTATAATCATTTCCACAATGACTCAATTTTAGACCATAAACCAAGAATATAGACATATAAACTACTAAACATCACATGATCACTATCTCATACTAGCACATAATTGTAATTACTCTGGTTGGCACAGGGTGTCACTACTGTATGGAGAGTTTTGCCTTGTTTAATATAGCCATATTTTGAAAAAAATATTTACCTGAAATGTCCAGTCTTGATTAGATTGGATGGTGATATTAAGTAGATTAACATTTAGAATGGTTTATGATAGAGTGATTCCATAATGTTAAAACTGACGTTTGTGGATTAAAATGAAAGTTAAGGAAGTAAAACTAAATGGAGATTATTTAAATCATCTGTATTTTGCAGAACATATGATTTTTGTAGATATTGTTTCAAAATTTCAGGAAATATTAAAGATGTTTGTTAAAAAGTAGGACTAAAGATAAATGCTAAAAAGATTAAAAGAATGTTCAATAGATTTACCTCAGAAAAAGGAACTAAAAATTGATAACCATAAAATTTAGAAGTTATTAAAACAGGCAAAACTCTCCATACAGTATTGCTATTCAGTGCAAGCCATAGTAATCACTGGATGCCAGAAGGCTTGTGCATAAAATCCCCATCTAATGCCTACTCACCCAATATCCCAAGACTATTTCCAACTATATAAGCTAGTTTATGACTATATAAGCTAATGATCTTGGATTGAAAATATTATTGTGTTTTCAATTTAAGACTCATAGTTTTGTAGTTAAGTAGAGATAAAAGGTGACTGCTGGAGGGTTGCATTAGATCCTAAGATCTAGGTGCAGTGCTCTCAGATCCAATGCTCCTCACTGACAAAGGCCACAAGCCAGAAATTAGTCTGGGGATATTGGATGAGTAGGCACTAGATGGGGATTTTATAACATGTCTTCTGGCATCCATTGATTACTCTGGCTTGCACTGAGTGGCAATACTGTATGGAGAGTTTTGCCTGTTTTAATAACAGTTAAAAGCAAGCATAAAAAATGATGATCATGTAATGTTTATTGGCTTAAGATTGAAAAGTTATTAACCACAAATACCTCGTTCTGACTATTAATATAGATAGAATCATAATGAAAGAAATTTATCATAGAATTAAACTTGGTTGAAGTTTCTTTGGTAGAAATAACTTAGTATTTAAATGAAATATGTTTATGTGTTCAAAAATGTTTTTAATATATGTATCTTCCCAGTTCTTATTACAGATCTGAGATTAGAACCCTTAACAAAAGTACTATATTGATACATTAGAATTAATAAAACATAAAGAAAAGTATATCATGATGATTAAAAAGAGACCAAAAATGAAACATATGGGTGAGAGGACAAACAGATACCATTGACTTTATTGAAAGATTAAAAGACTGAAATGGAATGAGAATAAATATATTCCGAGAAATCATGATAAAACAGATGACAGTTAAAGTTTTAAAC
The DNA here is from genome assembly GCA_028023455.1 of Epiperipatus broadwayi. Classification (NCBI taxonomy): domain Eukaryota; kingdom Metazoa; phylum Onychophora; class Udeonychophora; order Euonychophora; family Peripatidae; genus Epiperipatus; species Epiperipatus broadwayi. The sequence goes on along the minus strand of JAQFVV010006406.1, from coordinate 1,386,635 downwards.
TGGAATAAAAATTTCTAAATCTGTGATAATCTATTTGTAAACTATTGGTCGTTAAGATGAAAGCTTAAATTCATTGTGAATGTATTAAAAAAAATATTGTGCTTTCAATCATCACACATAAATTATTATTACCTAATTTAAAAACATTGTAAAATTATTGATACTAACTAAAATTAAAATTTATTTTTACCTTAAAATATTTAAGATGAAGATGCAAATTTTTAATTAACATACTTTGACTTTGCCTTGCTTAATTTGTAATTAGTATTTTGCTTTATTGCATCAAAGCTGAAAAATTGTTTACAAGAATATGGCTGCTAGGTTTTCAACATTTATATATATATATATATATATATATATATATATATATATATATATATATATATATATATATATATATATAATTAAATTTCTAACAGACATCATAGATAAAATATATTTAATAAACGGAGTGCTCTCTTATATTTTTTTACTTAAAAACTACAATAATGTTCTTAGTTATGACAGCAGTCAGTTAGCCTTAGCTGCCTAGGGCCAAGAATGCACTTCCAGCACTAATATGAAATCATGGAATTTTTTTGATTGCACCTTAATGCCTGAAGCCTGATTGGCTGCTGTCTTAAATAAGAACATAGTTGTAGTTTTAACTAAATAATATAAAACACAAAATTCCACTTTTTAAATTTGTGTGTGTGTGTGTATATATATATTGCAATCTTTAGTATCTGTATAAACATATAGAGCCATAGATAAAGGTGATTATTCAAAGGATATCCACATTTTTTTTGAAAAAAGGTTGCCTTGACAACATATTGAGATTGTTGATTGTTTTTGATATTGTTTAAATGTTGATTCCTTATATATATATATATATATATATATATATATTAGTTTAATACATGTATATTGTCTAGACTAAACTTAATTAGGAGGGACTTGAACTCAGACTCTCAAGCTTTTTACATCTATCCACTCCATGTTTTACAACTGATATACATGACCACATATATAGGAAAGAGATAAATGATCTCCAATATACATATTTCATGCTGAAACAGCAGTCATCAGTTGGCCCAGATCACCATCTCCCACACATATGTACACTCAGTGCTCAGTTTATATTAAGATAGCAACTCTTCAAATTTTAATGAACACACTTCAATCTTCTCCACCCCATCAACTCCTCGAATGACTTTGAGTTTATCCCAAGATTTTTAATGATAAGGTTGACTGAAGAGTTGGAGGATGGAGAAGATTGAAGCATAACCATGAAAGTTTGAAGATTTGCTATTGTATTATAAACTGAGCACTGATTGTATATGCGTTGAAAATGGTAATCTTGACCAACTGATGAATGCTGGATTAGCATGAAATATCTATACTGGAGATCATTTATCTTTTCCACATGCATGTGGTCATGTATATCATTGGAATAAGATGAAGTGGATAGCTCTGAGAGTTTGAGAGTATGAGTTTCAGTTCCTTCTAATATATATATATATACACACTATAATCTTAAATTCTGACTGCTTAATATTTATTTTTTGTGACAGTATTTTTTTAAAAAATTAAATAAAATAAATGCTATTATTATAGTAATGAAATGATTTATATAAATAAATGTCAATAACTACTTTTTTATATAATTGTAAGTGTATATAGTATCACACATTATTTATCTCAACATGAATTTAGCCTTGAACTTGTTATAGTGAGATGAATTTAAAATATTCTTAACTTAGTTATTATACCTTTTATTAAATTAATTTGTCACTAAATCAACCATAAAATGAGTATAAAATGCCTAAAATAGTTTATAAGTACAGTTTATAAATGTGATAGTGTAATCTAATTACAAAATATATTTTATTCTTTTAGAAATCCTAAAGTTTAGCAAGTAATTTTAGATTATTTATTTCTCTGTGAGAGTGTTCATATAATTAATTTTAATTTAAAGTACTTTCTGTTATATTTCAAAATTAATTTAATGCTTTATCTTATATTTTCTGTTGAAAATATTTAACATTTTAAAACAAGAAAATAATATTCTGAGAATTTAAAAAAATGTGTTTAAATAACGTATTCTTTATTAATTCAAAGATTTTCATTTTTATTAAGTAATTTTAAATGGTTCTCGTCTTATAGCTAAAGACGCTGCTCAATGGTACTGTTTTCCTACTAAAACACATAAAAATGCTGTTTCCGCAGCCAACACGTTCGAACTCGCATTTTCTGTAATACAACTTTTTTGTTGTGCTACAGATTGCAGGCCACTATATCGCACCACAGTACAGCATGTATGTCGCATCACAGTAAATAAATTTTCTGAATTCACACAGTTTATAAAATTGTTATGGCTTGGTGAGAGGGTGTGTGTATTTGAATTGGATGGAAATGTTGTTTTCATTGGATTTTTTTTTATTTTAAAGTATTGAAATGTTCAGATTTTGTAAAGTAATAATTATCAGACTTTTTACACCATACTGTATTGAAGTTTTAAGTGGTAAAATGTTGACAAGATATATATGTAAAGTGAGTTGGAATTAGGTAACGTGTCAAGTAACGTACTGTTTGTACCATTCCTCAAGACAAAAAAGATTCTACTGTGTGTATATTTTTGAAGTAAAAAAGAGCAGTAACACAAAAATATCCAGTAAGAAAAGTACAATTCTGTACGGTTTTTTGTAAATTTAATAAAAAGCATATATTATAAACATGGTTAATAAGTAAAGAAGACATTATATATATATATATATATATATTTGTGGTTTAAAAAAGTTTTACTTTCTTTTCTTCGACTATGACTATACTTTGTTGAATATAGTTTACATTTATTGTTATCATTTATTTTATAGATGTTACTAAAAAAAAATATTTACAAAAATACGATTTTGATATTTTTTATTTTAGCATTATAAACAACAGAACACTAATCCTAAACCTAACCCTAAAACTAACCTAAAACTAACTCTAAACCTAACCCTAACAACTTTTACTTTTTGTTGTCATTCTATTTGAAGTAAAAAATAGTGGTAATATCTGTTTGTCTGTAAAAAAACAACAACAGTAAAACGAAGACTAAAAAAGTAAAAACTAGCAGTAACACAATAATATCTGTTTCTCTGTAGAAATAAAATGTAAAAGGAAAACTAAGAAATTTTACTTTTTATTCCGATTATGAGTTTTTAAACAACAACAACAACAAAAAAAGCCATAACCCCAGTAAAAAAATATACGATAGAAAATAAATTTTTCTAACAAAGCAAAATAAAAAACACGAGTCAAATTGTAATTTGTTTATTTTATTTTACATTTATTATTATCATTTAATTTGTATACATTAATAAAAAATAATATTTAAAAAAGATGATTTTGTTTTGTTTTTATTTTTGCATTACAAAAAAACACATCAAAATGATTAAAATCAACGGCCCGGGAATGGTCATATTTTATAGTTTTAGCGGAAAAACAGCACCATCGAACGACATCTTTATCTATAAGACAAGCACCTTTTAAATATCATCATCATCATCAACCATTATTAATCCACTGCAGGATGAAGGTCTCTCCAAGTTTAATCCATCTTCTCTGATCTTTAGCTTCTCTTCTCCACAACACCCCTGCACATTTTCTTATTTCATCCATCCATCTCACATGTGGTCTCTTTCTGGGTCTTTTACAATCTCTTGGAATCCAGTTTAAAATTTCAATTGTCCATCTATTATCATCTCTTCTAGCAATATGTCTAGCCCAACTCCATTTCAATCTTTTAATTTTTTCAATAAGGTCAGTAACACGTGTTTGTTGTCTTACACATACATTGCGTTTTCGATCTCTTCTTGTTACTCCCAACATACATATCTCCATACTCCTTTGAGTGGTCTGAAGTCTCTGTATTGCTCTTCTAGTAAGGGTCCAAGTCTCAGATCCATAAGTAAGAACTGGTAAAACACATTTGTTAAAAACCATCCTTTTCAAACACATAGGCATATTTCCTTTTAGTATCAAGTTATTTCTACCAAAAGCACTCCAACCAAGTTTAATTCTATGATTACTTTCCTCCATTATGTTTCCATCTGTATTAATAATCTGACCAAGGTATTTGTAACTGTTAACTTCTTCTAATTCTTCATAATCAATCTTTATTTTCATATTTTGAGCAAATCGATTAAACATTACTTTAGTCTTTTTAACATTTATCTTTAGTCCTACTTTTCTACTTTCATCTGCTAACTCCTGCAACATTTCCTGCAGCTCTGAAGCATTATTTGCAAAAACAACTACATCATCTGTGAAATATAAATGGCTTAAATACTCTCCATTTACTTTCACTTCTTTAGTTTCCCATTTTAATCCACAAAATACTTCTTGCAGCACTGCTGTAAAAAGTTTTGGAGATATGGAGTCACCTTGTCTTACACCTTTCACAATGTTGATTTTTCCAGTATCATTATGTAATCTAATTGTTGCTGTTGCATTTTTATAAATATTCTTTAAAATATGACAATATCCTCGATCTATACCTTGATGATCCAATGCTTTAATCACTGAAGAAATGTGTATAGAATCGAATGCTTTTTCATAATCTACAAATCCAAAACATAATGACAACTCATATTCATTTGTCCTTTCTATGACTTCCCTCAATACCTGGATATGATCTATTGTACTAAAACCACTTTTAAATCCAGCTTGTTCTCTTGGTTGGTGGAAATCCAAAGTTCTCTGTAGACGAGTTGTAATTATCTTGGTAAAAATTTTATATATATCTGATAAAAGAATGATAGGTCTGTAATTTCTAATATCTTCTTTATCACCTTTTTTAAATATTAATATTATTACTGCATTCTTCCAATCTTCCGGTACATCTTTATCATTTAGACATTTGGTATATAACTTTGCTAAAATTGTTTCTATGTCTTCACCTGCTTCTTTTAATATATCAATTATAATTCCATCATTTCCTGGAGCCTTTCCTTTCTTCATACATTTAATTGCATGTCTCACTTCTTCATTTAAAATTCTGGGCAATTCGGAAGATGTAATAGATATAGGAGGTACTTGTTCTTTATTACTATATAATTCTTGATAAAAATCTTCTACCAATTTCATGATGTCATCTCTCTTTTTAGTAATAATTCCATCTTTTTTTCTTATTGCAGATGGATATTTCCTACCAATACCAAAATGTTGTTTAACATTCTTGAGACTTTTATTTTCTTCTACAGCTTTCCTTGTTATTTCACAGTTATACTTTCTTATATCATTTTCAACTCTTTTCCATACCATTTTAGAAAATTTGAGATATTCAATTCTTTTTAATATATCATTTTTGTATATCTTCATATTTCTTATTTTCTTCATAAATTCTCTAGTCTCAGTAGAAATTTTATTAGTCAATTGCTGCTTTTTTCTACCAGCTATTTTTGTTGCAGTTTTTAAAAGTGTATCAGTTATTTTCATATTAATTTCATTCAAATCTGAATCATGTTCAAAATCTCCTAACATTTGAAACCTATTTGTAAGTTCTAATTTAAATTCATTAGAATGTTTCTGAAGATTAGGAATATCAACTGTAAATATTGTTTTTCTTAATAATTTTTGTCTCTCTAGTTTTACATTAACACGTAACTTACACCTTACTAATCAATGATCACTTCCTGTGTTAAATTTATTAAGAACATTACAATCTTGAAATATGTATTTCCTGTTAGTCAAAATATAATTCAATTCTGCTGTACCTTTATTTGGATGCTTCCATGTCCATTTCCTTTTAACATTTTTCTCAAAAAATGAATTCATAATATAAAGTTTTTCTTTTTCTGCAAACTCCACAAGTCAATGTCGTCTCTCATTTCTATTACCATAACCAAAATTACCTACAGCAATTTCATCTTTCATTTGTCTACCAATTCTAGCATTAAAGTCTCCCATAACAATTTTAAAATGTTGTTTACTCTGATCAAAAGCCTTTTGTACATCCATATAAAAATCTTCTACTACTTCATCACTCTGAGAACTTGTTGGGGCATAAACCTGAATTATCTGCATTTGGTATCTGCTATTAAGTTGTAAAACTAATCTTGCCACCCTGTCTGATACACCATCAATCTCCACAATGTTATTCTTCCATTTTTTATTTATAATGAATCCTACTCCACTTGTATTTCCAATATGTGTGCCTTTATAATAGAGTATATGTCCACTTTTTAAATCAATTGTTTCTTCACCTTTTCTTCTAACTTCACAAAGTCCAATAATGTCCCATTTAATATAAGACAGTTCTTCTTCTAATTCTTGCAATCTTCCTTCACTTGAAAGTGATCTGCAGTTGTAAGTACCTAAATAAAAAGTCGTCATCAAATGGCAGCCTGGGTCCGCAATCAGGGGATTCTTAGCACCCTCCGCCTTCGGCCACCAACCGCTGCCTTGGTTGGTGACTTTACAGTCTCCTGGGAATAAGGGCCATGCTTTATTTTTGTCTGACCTTTTAAATAAATAATAATTTATATCTAAATAATAATTATTTTGTAACAATGATGTAATATTTAATTATTGTTTTGACTACTGTCTAGCCAATTAGCATTAATTAGAATTATTATTAGTATTTTTAACCTAGCAATTTAAACATTTAACCTTTCATTAAAATTAAGTCACATAAATTAATTATTAGATTGTCAATCATCCAGCTAATTACATATCATGTGACTTACAACATTTTTGTCTTGACCACCTCAGTGTTTTTAATTAGTAATTTTTTTATAATAATTATTATTTTATTAATTTAAATTAACAATACAGTGTTAGAGTAGTTATTTTTTTAGGCCAATAATATAGACTCTCCATCACACTTCAAATGTTTCCAAATTTTATACTATTATAAGCTATGCTACATGTCACCTTATGGAAACAATATTTTAACTCAATGCTATATAACACCAGTAAATTATACCAAAGGTTTCATTGCATTTTTGAGAATTTTCATTGATGACAATTTGCTTGTTTTCTCATATATAAACTTTATTTTGAAAATGATAATTTTTTTATTAAATGCTAGAACGTTTGAATTATTTTTTATAAATTTTAAAAGGAATTTATATGTCTTTCTATAAGAACTTTCAATGTTATACTGTTTTTAAAATGTTGAATATTGTTATAATTTTAGAAAATGTTCTTTTTTGGCTTAATTTGGTTTTACTACCAAACTAAAATTGTTTAACTAAAATAGTAGAATCCTGTAAATGATAAAGAAGCTCCTAAATAATATTCATAAATATGTAAATGCTACTAAACATCATTTGATTACTCTGGTTAGCACAAGGTGGCACTACTATATGGAGAGTTTTTGCCTGTTTACTAACAGTTATGTGCTAGCATGAGATGGTGATCATGTGATGTTTAGTGGTTTAACACCAGTCCTGCCTAATAGGATAATGGTGGCTGTAGTTGTTAAAGAGCCAAAATCACCAAAATGTATGGGTGCTGAATTGAGTTCAGACCCATATGACTATATAAGCTATTGAGCTTAGATTGAAAATATTATTGTGTTTTCAATTTCATTCTCATAGCTTTGCAGTGAAGTAGAGATAAAAGGTGGCTGCTGGAGGGTTGCATTAGATCCTAAGATCTAGGTGCAGTGCTCTCAGATCCAAGTCTCCTCACTGATGAAGGCCACAAGGCAGAAACTAGTCTTGGGATATTGGATGAGTAGGCACTAGATAGGGATTTTATGCACAAGCCTCTGGCATCCATTGATTACTCTGGTTAGCACAAGGTGGCAGTACTATATGGAGAGTTTTTGCCTGTTTATGTAAAGGCTGTTATTATAAAATAGGTAAAATATTTGTTTCATTGTTTAAATATTGCAACAATGAATATTTTAGTTATTGATGATCTGCATAAAATACCAATATTGAATATCATGTATCTTTTTTATATGTGTGTGGACATATGTATCAGTTGCTTGAGATAGAGTGGAGTATGATTTGAATAAAAAATCCTGAAGTCAAATCCCTCTATTTATTTATAAACAGTATTACTAATATATTAAGAACATTTTCTTAATATGAAGTTATTTTATGAATAGACACTTTATGGTATATGAAATCTACATTACATAATTCTATAATGAAAGTATGTTTTATCTTAGTATAAGAAATAACATTATGTTCAAATAGTGTTTAAAAAAGTATATAAATTAGCATTAATGCTTATTTTACTCTACATTAATATGTGTGCTTTACTATTTTGAAAATGTTTTATTAGGAAGAAAACATAAAATTTTACTTGTTGTTTGCTTGCAAAAACCTGCTCTTTACTTAAAATGAATATTATTTATAAAAGATGATTTTTGCACTCCTGTTGAATATTTATTTATACCTCCTCAATGTTCCATTTAAAATATGTCAAGCATTGGTGTCCTAGTGGTTACCATAGCTGCTTTCTATGCAGTTGTCCCAGGGTTTGCTTTCTAGCCTTGACATATATAAAATGTGTTTACTCTTCATTAATATTTACCTCATAAAGCTACAAATTATATTTACAAAAGAAAATATTGTTATCATTTATTCAACTTGCTATTTAAATTGTCTCCAATGTAAACAGTTATTCAATGTGATATATTTAAGAATCGATCCAATGCTTATACTACTAACTTTATTATTTGATTTAAATTGTTTATTACCATATTATTAAATTAACATTACATTAATTGTTTTAAATGATGGCTATTTTCATTATGTCAGTACTTAAAACTCTACTTATCTCATATTTTATTTGCCCATTTAATTTTAATTTTCATTATTGTCTGGATATTCTGTAGTCTTTAGCATGTACAAGGACTCTTTCTCGGAACTGTTATCCTATTCAAAATGCTACAAAAAAAAACCAAGTCTTAAGGACTGTTAATTTTCAAATTGGTAAAAGACATATATTTTTTTTTTTTTCCCCCCCCCCCCCCCGACAACGGGGGGGGGGGGGGGTTTATTAGCGCAAATTTAAAGTTGGGGGGGGCAACCTCACTGTTTTTAATATATACTTTTAAATTTTATTTTTGCATATATTATGTTCATTATTTTTTCTTATGTATTACTTATGTTATCATTTTAATATGTATATTATATTACTACTCATGAAATTTTTTTGGAGTGTATTATATTTGTTCCTTATGGAGTTAATTAGAATGTCAATAAATATATGGAAGAGTTTAAAAAGCTGATGTATATTTTTATTATTAAATTGTTTAGCCACACATTTATATGCTTGACTATATTTTGCTAATACTGCCATCATTTATAGATTTACACATCATTTTGTTCATTGTTATTATGTGAAATAGTAGTGTTATCTTTATTTTATAGATTGTTTATTATGTCAGTGAGCTTTAATTATGTCTTAAGTATTATCTAGCATAAAATGCTATATTTAGGCAAGCATCCTCTTTTTGATAGTTTATTTTTGTATTTTAAGATTAGGGACAATGTCCTAATTTATTATTGCCCTCTTGTACAGGTACTTAATGTAAGTTTATTCCATCATCTCAATTTTGCCTTTTTTCAATCCCTTGATATTTATCTAGGTGATATTTTATTAAAGTCAATTGTGATACTAAAAATGTCTTTATTTTTGCTCACAATATGTTTATTCATGTCATGTATGATGCCAATGATGTCTTTATACTGGCTTTTGATATATTTTGAATGTTATGCATGATTCCAACATTGCCTTTATTTGCACTCTTGATAAGGTCAGAATAATTTTGATGTGTTGATAGTTGATATGACCAGTTTGCATATTCAATGTGTTTTTAAACCTGATAAAATATTTTATTATTAATTTTATAATTGTTTATGTGACTCAAATGTATACATCTTTTTCCAAATTCATCATTCTTCAAAGATAGTAAGATTTATAATTAGTAAGAATTATTAAATATATTTCTTATTTTAACATAAGAGTGTTCATGTTTGATTTTAAAATTAATAATTATTTGACATATGGAGATATCATCTTAAAAATAAGAACATGTCTTATTATTGTCATTGTCATTAGGAACATATTCATTGCCAGTATAATAAATTAAAAGAAGGATAAGATTGCATTCGATTATTAAAGAATGTATTACAGCAGAAACTTTGAAATCTAAATTATTTTAAGAAATAGTTACCTTAACCAGTGAAGAATTTATTAGCTACACACTCCCAAATAAAAATGCTTTAGATTTGCCTATATAATTATAAAAATAGGTTGAAGATAATAATGAGCTGTTCATATCTTTATAAAGTCTAATCTTACATTTAGATTTGTAGAGGTCTCTCTTGTAATAAATTAATCACTCAAGGTGCATGTACTAAGGGTATAGCCTTATTTAAGTATTGCTTAAGATCTAAATTATTTTAGAAACAATTATTTTGTATGAGATTCAATTGGTTTAAAAAACTTTATATTGCTTATACGATCTTATTTACTTAAGCAAAGTCTTATTTTATGTGTAGTATCCAATTTATTTAAGAAAGTTGAAGTGCATGTATGAAAAAGCCAGTACTATAGAAAAACATTATATATTAAGAAAGATTTGTAATATTTTAAATACAAGAATATTTTATATACCTGGACTCTAGATGTAATATAACGGATTAGAACACAGACTTTCAAGCTTCCTTTGGCTATCTGCTCTATCTCATATACCCATGCACATGAACACACACATGTGAAAAAGATTGAAGTAAACTAACTTTGTGTAATTTTTGCTGTATAAGATTATATCTGTTTCTAGAGTATGAGAAATTTTATTTCCTGACTGTTTATTTTAAAAACAGAATATGAGTTATCCTAACTTTTTATCTGATCGTTTGATTAGTATAAATAAGATTATTATTGCCATTATTAGCTTTATTTAATTTCCTCTGCTCATTTCATAGGTTACAATATATATATATATAATCAAATTAATTCACAGTATTTCTGATATAAATTCTATACTTTCATAAGTTATCAATAGTGAAAATATATCCGACTGATTTCCCTCACTATGAATGAATTTTAACAAAATAAAAAACTATTGATTATCTGGTAATCTAAAGATTTAAACATTAGAATTTCCTAAAGATATGAATAATATAAATTTCTATTTAATTATCATTATTGTAACGTGAGTAGGAATTGTCTCTACCAATTGGTAATTGATTCTTTATAAAAAAGTTCATTAATAAATTTAATATCATAGACATTTTTATTTTATTATGAATATAATCTAGTTTTTCTACCAAGTTAATAATAACAGTAGATAAAAAAGAAAGTCAGACCCCAATTTTTAATTGAAAGATTCAAGTGCTTAAAACTCTGCGTCGTCTGATGATCAGAAACTGTTCCGAGTAATATGTGTACAGTGAGAAAAGTCTATCTGATAGCTTTTTCAATGGTTAATACTTTATACAGTGGCTTCTAGTTTCAAAAATATTATTATTTAATTTGGTTCGTTATATTTGTTTTTTCAAGAATAATATTTTTAAAATGTTGGTCAGCTTGTGAAATTATAAAGAATTTTATGTATTTTTAATTTAATTATTTTCTTTAATTATAGTTACATTTTAATATTTTTGCACCTTATAGAAAGCCTATAGCAATCTAGTTAACCATCTAATACTAGTTGGTTAAACGGTTATCGAGATAGTCTTAGCTAGACTAAAAAAAGTTGGGTCTATCTGAATAACTCCCACTATGCTCCTTATAAAAGTAAGAAATACAGTCAATATGACCCTGATTTCCTGTCTGGTAGAATAGATGTATTCATGCAATCAATGTAATAATAATCTCTGCCTAACGTGTATTATTATTATTTTTTGGTAGTTTTGCATATAATGTAAATAATTAGAGCACATCTCCAATCTAATGGCATCTGTTGTAAGTTTAAATAATTAATTACCAGAAGCTGATAAATTCACATCTCCATTCTCAGATTGATTTTTGCATTAATCAATGAGGATTTGGAATTTAATTTTAGAAGCAATGTAGTTATGCATCCAATAAACACTTTTAATTCTATTTTATTAATCAATCAAACCAAAGTCGTGAAATTCAAACATGTTTACTCCATAAGTCAATCTACTTGGACCCATATACACTTCAATGTTATATATATATATATATGTTAAAACGAAGATTTGCACGGGTTAAATATATAAAATACATATTTTGCGGGTTCATCCGTGTTAAAAACTTTTAATATCAATTTACTGACGTAATATTCCTATCTAGAGGGCTAATATTTCTACATTTAATAAAGAAATAAAATTACCAATATATATATATTTAATGGTTGTAGTTATATATATATATATATATATAACTACAACCATTAAATATATATATATATATTGGTAATTTTATTTCTTTATTAAATGTAGAAATATTAGCCCTCTAGATAGGAATATTAATAATAACAAAAATCAATTGATTATATAGCCTACATAATATGTGATAAAATAAGAACAGAATATTTTACTAGTGTAATCTATAGTAAAACTACTAGATAGTAATGTACAAAAATTCTCATCATTTGACCACTTCCTGGTTTTATCTTATTAATGTAATCTTGTGCTTCAAAGATGAAATAAAGCAAGTATGGATTTAGCAGTCATCTTTATATCACATTGTTTTCATATTAATAAAAATCATATATTAATCAATAGACATCAGATGGAGTAATGCTATTATATCCTCAAACCCAGACAGATTTCTTGCTTATGCACTCATTAAAAATATTACAGCAATATATCTTCTGGGCTACATTGATTTCTCAAGCATACAATAGATGTCTCTAGAGTAGATAAAAATAACTGCTCCTGAAACATATGAGAAAGTCATGTGATATTGTTATTAGTATGAAAGAATTATATTACTTTAATACAAAAAGTTATCTTTTAATAATATTTTATTTTCTTATATTTTTGAGATATATTGTAGTATATTCATGAAAGTTTGTAATGATGGTATTATAAATTGTATTTATATATTGGACTATTTCCATAATCTAGTACTGAGTATTGAATGACTTTAGAAAAATTGAACTTTACTTAAATTTTCAAAGTACATTCAACTGTTAGTATATTTCAAATGGAAACTTTATTTCACAGAGCAAAGTACAAGACTGGGAATACACAAGTAAATTGTAGCTCATGATCTACATGCATTACATATCATGGGTTTCATTGGTTCCAGTATGACAACCCAAATCAGCATCATAATTACAAGGTGATAAACCGAGCATAATACAAATGGAAAAATGCATAGATAATCCTATTGGATGACAATAGTTATTAGAGTTGAACACAATTGCACACAGATTAGCACATGCACAATGTTTCAAGAGTATTATTCTCCTCTTTTCTTCAGGTATTGCTGGCCTGATCAGTATTAGAAAAGTATATGAAATTTCTACTGACTGTTGCCTTTGGAAGGATGGGTCAGTTGGTTAGAGCATTACCTTAAAATTCAATATTTAAGAATATAAAGGTGCAGTTTCAATTCACATGCTTGTATTAACACTGGTCAGGCCAGCAACACCTGAAGAAGAGAGAAGAATATTACCTCTCAAAACATTAATCTATGTGCTATTACTAACAGTTGAATGTAATTGGAAAATTTAAATAAAGTTTAATCTTTCTAAAGACATTCAATACTTAATATTAGATTATGGAAATAGTCCAATATATGAATACAACAGTCTAGTATATGATGTTTTAAATATATTAAATCGTTATTTAAGATAAAAACTAAAGTATATAATTGGCTTCACGTGTCACACACACGAAATGAAGCAATTACTTTAATATCAAATCTGTAAATAATTTTTATTAAAACTTTGTAAGAAAGGATAAAACAAAAAATGAGTTAGAAACATTTAGAATAGCAAAATCATTTGAACATGGAATCATCTTTTAAAAGCAATTCATGCGGCAATTCGAAGACGAACCGAATACAAAATATAATCATATTCAAATGTTATCGTCTATAAAATAGAAATGCTTCTAAAAACTTTGAAATTCAGCTGCTACATAGAATTACTAATAGAACATTTAAAAAATGAATATATGTAAGATATAAATCATTTATTTAATTTTAATGTATTATTATAATCAATTGAAATATGGATGTAAAGAGAATATAATGAAATAAGAAATCAAAAGAGATAAATAATTATAAAAACATTTCAATTAATTAAAAAATACATTTTTGCAATAATAATTTTTTTTATTACTATGACAAATTATTTAGATAAAAAGTAAAGAAAAATATTTAAATAACCCACTAAAGAGTAAAGGCTTATCCAACATGTTTTCATAGAAGAATTTGGCAAAATATGGTATTCCATATCAGGCAGGGCAACTATCAAATTTAAAGATTTAAGAGGATTCTAACTATCCTTTGCTCTCTAGGTAAAAAGATTAGATATTGATTTACTGACATTTATTTGACTGTCAGTTGAATTAACTCATAGCTGATAAATAAACCAAAAAATCGAAGTCTTATTAATTTTCTTTTAAAATATGTTTTACTAGATCTGAATTTAACCCCATATCGTGATAATATCCTTAGGCTTTTTATAATGCACATATATCCAGTTTATTAAATATTTGAAACGTCCCATAGCTATGGGGCATTTCAAATATTTTATATTCAGCTGAGCTAGTATCATGCGTTTTTAAAAAAATCCAGTTTATTATGTATACATATATAAAAAATAAAATAATACTTATATGTTTTTGCATTGTTTATTTTTATATTTTACATATATATAATATAAATAAAATGTCCGAAAATTAGAACAATATTGTAATCATAATATTATGATTATATATATATATGTTCAGATTATATGTAACTGAATACAAAATAACAGGCATCCACTGAGTTATATCATGCTTGAAGCCCTATCACAAATACTCATCATCCCAGAAGATAGACCAATCTCAGACCATAGATACATTAGAAATATATACTTTGCCAAGCAATTCATATAGCACATGTGACATTTCAACTTCATATACTCATTATTTCTAGAGAAAGCCTAACCTTATATATATATATATATATGTTAATTCTAATGTTTTCATGGATAAAAGATGTCATATTATTATTACTATTTGCGGGATATTCCGTGTAGTGAAAAAGCTAAATGCTGACGTTTCAGTACAATATCAAGTACCTTCCTCAGAGCGTCCTCTTTCTCAAATCATAAGAAGGCATGTGAGATTTAAAATCGTTTTTATCATTTTCTTTCTCCTCATATTTAAATTCTATTGGTTGAGAAGTTTTAAAATTTATTTTCTCTTCCAATAGTTTCTTCCAAATGTTGTTAATCTTCTTTAACTCACACCTTTCATTTATGCTCTTGGGCCTTTTAAAAATCTCTATAGCTTCTCTTAGCAATCTCTGGTCATATTGTTCAATTTTTGCTAAAATATTTGTTTTTTCAAAATTGATATCATGATTTGTTAATTTAATATGAGAATAAATAGCTGATGAATTGGATTTTTCTCTCACTGCCAGAAAGTGTTCTTCCTTTCTAATATTTATTCTACGATTAGTCTGTCCTATATATGTATGTGGACAGACCCTACATGGAATTTCATACACACCACGACACTCCAAAGCAATATTATCTTTAGGAAGAGGAAATATTTCACTAATTTTTTTATAAGTAGTGTAAATTGTGTGAATATTATTATTCTTTAAAATGTTATCAATTCTATCAGTTACTCCTTTAATATATGGCAAAATTGTCTTAATTTTTGATGTATCAAAATCTTTTTTCTTTTGATATGTATAAGCCCTATTAATAATTTTGTAATTAAAACCATTATGAAGAAGCATTTTATTAGTAGCAAAAAGGTCCCGGTGAAAATGGCTATCATCAGAAAGTCTCTTTGTTCTATCCAATAATGTCTTTACCACTGAAAATAGTTGTGCAGAATGGAGGATTTGGAAAATAAAATTTTGACTTTAGCAGTTAAAAAACCATCTATATGGCTGAGGTATGTTGATGATACCTTTGTTATTTGGCCTCATGGTAAGCATGCTCTTGATGATTTTTTTAATTTTTTAAACTCTCTTCACAACAATATTAAATTTACCATGGAAATAGAAAATAATAATCAATTACCCTTTTTAGATGTTTTGATTGAAAGAAGGAAAGATGCTTCTTTATCCCATGGTATATATAAAAAACCAACACACACTGGGAGATATCTGCATTTTTCCTCTCATCACCATCCTGCACAACTATTTTCAGTGGCAAAGACATTATTGGATAGAACAAAGAGACTTTCTGATGATAGCCATTTTCACCGGGACCTTTTTGCTACTAATAAAATGCTTCTTCATAATGGTTTTAATTACAAAATTATTAATAGGGCTTATACATATCAAAAGAAAAAAGATTTTGATACATCAAAAATTAAGACAATTTTGCCATATATTAAAGGAGTAACTGATAGAATTGGTAACATTTTAAAGAATAATAATATTCACACAATTTACACTACTTATAAAAAAATTAGTGAAGTATTTCCTCTTCCTAAAGATAATATTGCTTTGGAGTGTCATGGTGTGTATGAAATTCCATGTAGGGTCTGTCCACATACATATATAGGACAGACTAATCGTAGAATAAATATTAGAAAGGAAGAACACATTCTGGCAGTGAGAGAAAAATCCAATTCATCAGCTATTTATTCTCATATTAAATTAACAAATCATGATATCAATTTTGAAAAAACAAATATTTTAGCAAAAATTGAACAATATGACCAGAGATTGCTAAGAGAAGCTATAGAGATTTTTAAAAGGCCCAAGAGCATAAATGAAAGGTGTGAGTTAAAGAAGATTAACAACATTTGGAAGAAACTATTGGAAGAGAAAATAAATTTTAAAACTTCTCAACCAATAGAATTTAAATATGAGGAGAAAGAAAACGATAAAAACGATTTTAAATCTCACATGCATTCTTATGATTTGAGAAAGAGGATGCTCTGAGGAAGGTACTTGATATTGTACTGAAACGTCAGCATTTAGCTTTTTCACTACACGGAATATCCCGCAAATAGTAATAATAATATGACATATATATATATATATTGTAACTTAATAATGTGGTCAAAAGATCTGATCCAAGTATCAAAAATCCAAATATTATTAAAATCTCAAATATTCAAATATTATAACTTAATAAACAAAAAAGAATTGTAGCTTTTTATTTTATATCAAAAAGAAACGAATTATTTAACCTTAGTAGTGGCTATTAACCAAAAGATCAGACTGAGTTATCAATCATATTGTAACTAAATAAAGGTAGAACTCAATATAAATATTACCATACCTGAGTAGTCTATAGTAGTAAATAAATATTAAAATGATGAGTAGGATTAAATTAAACATATTTCTATTATTAGATTTCTAAAGATATCATAATATCAATAATTAGAGACAATAATGCCTGGAGACTAGTCATTTAAGGTGTCTGGCCTATTTCAAATCCTGGTTAGGCAGGCATTGTATCATCAATAAAGAAGTAGATCAAACTATAAGCAATTATTATTCAGAACAAACTATTATAACTCAGGTATATGGAAATCAAGTGAGTGAGTATACTGGTAACTCAATCAAATATCTCAATATATCCAACTGTAGATTTTACTCACTCTTATCTCTTGGTTGGATCTCAAGTGCATATCTATGTGAACAACAAGTGAATATGGTCTATCAGGGCGCCACAAGGTTAGCTGGTCCTAGACAAAGTTATATTTATAACTTTTTCACATGTACTGGGTTTGAATCCCTTTTTGGTACTTTATTTCTAATAAAATGGAGGATTTTGCTTTTAGATCCATATCACTGTATGCACTAATATTTAGGTAAACATAAATCATCCTTAAACTAAAGTGGAGTATATAAATTTCATTAGACAGAAATCATTTCTTAGATCTTAACATAATAAATGCATTTCAATATTTTATATATTTTACTAACTCAGATTATATTATTAATTTAGGATGGCAATTCACTCATCCTTGCATGAAATAGATGATGGGATGGTGGTTTATACAATTATTCACAAATGTCAACTAAATACCATGAAATTACTATTTATTTATGGCCTTTAAACAGTTATCTATCTTATTAATTAAAACGTGATGATGATGATGATGACAATGATAACAATAATGGTCTCAACCACAGCTTTAGGACTAAGCCTAAACATAAAACCTAATTTTTTAGAAAGAAATTCATAATCACTGCTTAATCTTAGCACATGGAATCATATCTTAAATAAGTAATATTCAACCATTGATGATGAATGATCACAACCAATAAAAAAATACTCTCAATGAAATATATACACCTTGTTTAATAAAACAAATTAACATTTATTAATGCATTACTAATATCTACATGAAAATTTATAAACATGAAAATTTATATGAATAATAATAACAATAATCATTGATTATATTGCAATCTTCAGATTAATTTCAAGTTCTCCCCCCTTTCCCATCAAATGTATATTGTATTAAATTGGGTAACTTATTTGTTAAAATTTTCCATCCACAATAAAATATTTCATTAAAAAAAATATTCACTCATTGGCACACATATTTATAATCCAACATGTAGAGCAGAACGATAAAAAAATGTTAGTAGAAGTGAAAGAGCAAGATTTCCAGAACAAGTTTTAAATTATTTTTCTCCCCCTCCTTCTACCCTCTGAAATGCTATATTTTAACTTAAAACAAAAATCTAATATTTCTAACTATTATTTTACATTCACACCCAATTACATATATGCAACAAGTATTATATTATTATGTATGTGCGTGTTTTATCCCCATAATAACAAAAATATTATTTAAAACAAAATAATAATAATAATAAAATATGTTACATCTTAATAATATTTCATAACTTTAGGTTAATAGACAATCATAATTTTAGTACATATAAAATCATTAATGAAGCTTATGTTTATCGTTATTAAGAAATTCTTGGTTTCAATTGATCTTGGTTGTTCTAAAAGTTCTTTAAACAAAAATGTACCACTCTGTTTCTAAAATTTTACTAAGTCTCTGATATTATAAAGAAAATATATAAAAAAAAATTATATTACCAGTTCTATTCTTTGTAGCGACTTCCAATGAGTCAAATTTATCTTGTTTAATGTCTATATTTTGCAGCTACCATTTCTGTTTTACTTTGGAACAATCTCTTTCTTGAGGTGTATAATTATTTGATGATGATGATTCTATTGAGGTTATTTGCTTTAGTGAACAATTTAGAAATCATTATATTAACTTTTCTTCTCTTCCTGTCAAGCATGATTCTGTTAGTGGATCAAGTACAGCAGTTATTTTCACATTTATAATTTTTCTTGGGTTCAAACTCAGTTACTGGATTTAATTGAACTCGATGATTTAACATTTATCTGTAGATTAATCGCTTTTCCTTTGATCGCCTTCAAATACAGGTGAATTCTTTCTTCTTTCTATTTAAAAACATCTTATTTCTCTCAGTCAGTAAGACAGTGTAGAATATCATAATTTCAAACAAGACATTTCCTTTTTTTTCTTTATATGATGTGCTGGTTCCGGCAGGTCCTGGGATCCTCAGATGAGAGTATATATATATATATTTTTAGCCCAACATCCTTATATTTTCAATATTCAAAAACTTGATATTAAAAAAAAAAAAACGATAAAAAAAAAAAGGTTATCTAGCAGAATTAAAATGTTTGTCTGCCTTAGTTTCAATTTTTTAAAAATCTTTTCTACTGATTTTTCACAGACAGTTTTTATACTTGACTTTTGAGTCAACTCACCCAATTAGAGTGATAGTGTGACTTTCTCTGGAAACATATTTAAAAATCACACTACCTTGATTTTTCAGACTAATCCTGTTTTGAAGTAAAAATTGTCTTAATCCTTTTTTTCTCATGTATCTGTCACAACTGTCTGAGTTTTTAACAGAAAACCAACTTTTATAAAAACAAAATTGTTTAAAAAAAATAAAACATATATAATTTAATAGATCTTCCCTTTCTTTTTCAATATGTAATAAAATGTACATTTATGTATGTAATGTACACACACACTTATTTAACTCATTTATAAAGCTGGCCTATTACAATAATCTAAATATTTTTTTAGAAATTATGACCTTAATATTTAAAATTAAATTTTTAACCTTCCAATCCCCAATTATAATCATTTTGAAATCATAATATTACAATCATAGAAAAACAAAAATAGAAACATAATAATAAAATAGAAATAGAATAAAATATTAGAATTTAGTAAATGTAGGTTAGCTTTGAAGAGAGTTTAATATTTGAAATATACAATGATAATTAAACAGTTTACACACACACTTCCTATATATGTGTTATTACTCTACTTTTTAACAAAAATTTAAATATTGAAAAATCTAAATGTGTGTATTACTCTTTTTGAGTTTTCTATCAACACACAAACAAATAAAGAATATAACTGTTGTCCCACTCTCTCTCTCTCTGTCTTAAGCTTTTAAAACTTGATCTTGTAGGGTTTAAACTTGGATGCCCTACAGCTTCATTTACTATATAAAAATGTGATGATGATTTTTGTTTTACATTTTCTTTCATGCACATTACTACAAATTTATCTAATGACTAAATTGTAATGGCACAATATATATATATATATACGTGTGTGTGTATCATGTTTAAAGAGGTTTATTTAAACTTCATTGTATCAATATTTCATACTCTGTAGTCAAGTTGCAATCTTTAAGCGTCCATATATATGCAATGTACCATTAGTAAGAATGGATTTCCATTCTTGCTATTAAAAGGCGAGAAGGTTGCCTTGACAGCAGTGAGAAATATTGATTACTATCCTTATTGTGAATGTTTATGTGGTTACTGGTGGTTTCTAATGATATATATATATAAATTACAATTTTATCACAGATTACCAAAACTTATGATCAAAGACATGTAAAAATAAATGATCCCCAGGATGCATATTTCATGCTGATCCAGCACTCATCAGTTGGTCAGATGACAATCACACATATCTTCATCATTTTTTCAGTATATATCTAGATAGTAAATTACTATTGTTTAATGAACAGGTTTCAAATTTCATACACATCTTTGAAATCATTTATTCTTTTCACATGTCTTTGATCATATGCTTCAGTAATCTGTGATAGAATTATAATTAATAAAAAAAATTATAAAAAAAATTAAGGTTAGAATTTCTCTAGAAATAATGTATATATGAAGTTGAAATATCACATGTGCTATATGAATTGCTTGACAAAGTGTATATTTCTAATGTATCTGTGGCCTGAGAGGTTGACTGATGGATGGTTGTGTTAGGGTTGCAAACATAATATAACTAATTAGAAGCTTCAATTGCATCTTATTTAGTTACATATAATCTGAGTTATTTATTTATGTATGTATAACTGAATCTTTATTTTGTATTTAGAGATTTTTGAAACAAAAGCTCTGCTTTGATTCTCTGAATATAGCACAATGTTTGTACACCCCTCTATAAGGACTTACAAGTGGATAGTGTTCCCATATTGTATGAAAAGTGTTTAATTTATCAACATTGTCAACATGAGCAGAGAAATCAGGTGTTGACATTTCTATGGCATTGCAGATACATTATCCACTAAATAAAACTTAAAAACATGAATAAATAAAAAAAGTTATGTGAGTTAGTGATAATATTTTGGCTGATAAATGATTAGTAGAGTTATTAACATCTTCCCATTAGAGTGGTTTATATTAAAGTTGTACTGCAGATAATTTGAAACCTGTCAATTAAACTATAGTAATTTGCTATCTAGATATATACTGAAAATGATGAATATATGTGTAAGAAATTGTGATCTGGACCAACTGATAAGTGCTGGTTCAGAACGATTTGTGCATCTGGGGTATCATGATCGTTTTCACATGTCTTTGATCATATGTTTTGGTAATCTGTGATAGAATTGTAATTAACAATAAAAAATATATAAAAAATAAGGTTAGGATTTCTCTAGAAATATGAGTATACGAAGTTAGAAATGTCATATGTGCAACATGTTTCTAATGTATCCATGGTCTTAGAGGTTGGTCAATTTCTGAGATCTATGGTTGTGATAGGGTTGCAAGTGCAATGTAAGGAACATTCAGTTACTTTCTATTCAGTTAAATATGTATATATTAAAATGAAGATTTCCATGAGCAACAGATATACATAACAAATTGTCCAATCATATTATTAATAGAAATATCATACCAACACTGTCGCTGGAACATACCTACCATCAGCTAGGTAATAACAATTCTAAAATTCATTACCCAGTTGAAGATAAGTGTGATCCAACCCAAACATCACCATGATAGTAGTATTCATTGTATATTGATGAGACTGAATAAGAAATCATTTATATATGTATATAGTAAGTAAAGAGTCAATGAATCTACATTCATTTATTCTAAATATCTCCAAAGAGTAAAACTACATGTAGGTACAAAAATATTTGTTTTAAATCTCATTTAATCAATAGAAAATGTTATAGTAAACTTAATATTTAATTTTCCCATACATTTCAAATATTTCAAGGAGTTCCACAAGGTGGAGTTTTAGTTCAATTAATTTTTAATATTTACAACAGTGACATAATATATTACAAAAAACTCAAATTTATTGACATAAACTGATGTTAGAAAATTATTTAAATGAATTAATAATTATAAAGATTTAATAATTTTTTTTTATATGTCTAAATATCGTCTGGGAAGCGAACCTACATAAACTGTCTGCAAGCAACTGCTTGCTTGCAAGGCTGCTGCACTGACCTCTCAGATACCAATGCCAGGCCTTGTTAAATAATGTTAATATTTCACAACTGATAATTATTTGGTAATAAACATTGATATTTGACTAATAAAAAGTATATAATTTAAGATTATATATATTTTTAAAGATTCAACAGAAAAAGTGATCATCGATTAGTGATGTATAAAACAAACGTTAATGCAAAATTAAAGAGATAAAAACCATTAAAATTAACAATAATAATAGTTGATTTGACTAATCTTCAGAAATAATAAAACAGTAGTGTAAGAAATTGTGATCATGTGATGTTTCAGAAATATTCCGATGAATTTAAATATTTCAATTAATTTAAATTAAAACTTAGTAATCATTAAAGGATTAATAGGTTTTGAAAATGGTTCAAATTTAGCTGAGGTCAATAAGAAGGCAACTGATATTCGACTAAAAACTGTAGCTGATATCAAAAGCAGCATTTCGTCAACAAATTTTCAACTATGATAAAATAATATATAAAGAAAAGAAAAAAATAGAAAAATGTCTCATTAAAAAAAATTAAATATTCAGGATGCCTATAAAATAGTAGAAAGTGAGTTATTAATATAAATTAATATAATTGTGAATTGGCAAGCAAACCTATAATAAGATTAAAAATATCAAAAATATAAAATAACATTTTAGTATTGGAAGAAAAGTTTCAATAAGGAAAAACAGATAAAGGATTAGTACATAATATGTGGAAGAATTCTACAAATAATTAAATAGTAATATACAAGAAAAGAAAAAAAACTACTACATTTACTATATCTTCTAATTTTCCAAACATTTTAAAAGAAGAGATAACATGTGTAATTAAATTTTTGAAGAAATGAAAAATCTCTAAAAGTTGATGAAATTATTAATATTTTAAAATAAACAGACAAGAAATAGAAAGGTTGTTGAAAAACTATATTATTAAATGTCTAAATAATAAAAAAATGTATCAGTTCATTGAAGAATATGTGATATTTAAAAAAGGGGATAAAATATTTTAGAAATTACATAACTATTCATTTTTGTCAGTTTTTACAAAAACATTACCTTTGATTTAAACCAACCAAAAGAACAAGCTGGATTTTTGTTTTAGCCCAATGAGTTATGTTCAAGTATTAACAGAAGTTACAAAAAAAGCCAATAAATGTGAATTGCCATTATGCTTAGAATTTTTAAATTATAGAAAGGCATTTGATTCTATAATCATTACTACAGTGATTAATGCTTTGGATTATCAAGACATAGATCGAGAACGATGTTTTATATTTTAAGGAATATTTATTAATAGTGTAATAGCTACGAGTATAATTCATAGTAGCATTGTAAGGATTAATATCATTAAGGGTGGACAGGGTGATTTTATATATCTCATTTCAAATATTATATATATATACAATTATATTTTTATTTGGGATATAAGGGTGGCCTTTGAGTATTCCATCATCAGATTTTCAATTGGATGGACAGTTGAAGAGTTGGAGTGTGGAGTACATTGAAGCCTGTCCATTAAAATAGGAGGATTTGCTATCTTAATATATATCTGAGCACTTGTAGCATATATGTGTAGAGATGGTAATCTGGACCAACTGATGATTGCTGGTTTAGCATTAAATACATATATTGGTGATTATTTATCTTTTCGACATATGTGTGTTCAGGTGTATCAGTATTAAGAGATGGTGTGGAGAGTGGTGAGTCATGTGAAAGTCTGTGCTCATACCCTGTCTATTACATATATAGACAGGTATATATAAGCCTGTGTATTTCATCTAAACAATGCCATAAATTTGGCAATTTTCAAAATGTCAATAAATAAATAAAATCTTCAGGCATCTTATGCTGTAACTTGCATCTTGAGTAACACTTTACAGTTACTATTTAAAAATATAATATTATAAGTACAAATACATTTTATATACCTGGAATCTAGATGCCATTAGGGGATTTGAATGCAGTCTTTCAATCTCCCTTCAGCCATCCATATCTGTGTTCAAATCCCCTATATTATATATAAATATCTAAAAAATCAAACTCTGTTTAAAGTGATACAACATTAAAATTCTCATCCGAATGGAAAAGTTATATAAATTACTTATAAGTAATATTTACTGAGGCTATAACCTCAAGAATATGCATGTAAAATGCGATAGTAGGGACCTCTACAGGTATTTAACCACAAGCTTATGCTATCTTTTCTTCCATAGTGTAAGTTTGTGGTTAAACACCTGTAGAGGTCCCTGCTATCACATTTTACATGCATATTCTCGAGGTTATGGCCTCAGTAAATATTACTTACGTAATCAATGTGCATTTAATAAATTTATAATTATAAATTACTTATATAAAAAATTGTGGACTATATTTATAAAATATGTATCTTTAATATTGTGTGACTTTAATGAGATTTTGGTTTTCATTAAATTGTTGAATTCTAACGTGAAAATGCTATTTTTGATTGCAGTCATGCCGAAAGATGGAAAATAAAGTTGCTAACAGGTTTCTCTGGATATAATTGTTGAGAGATTCTTGACTCCGTTTAAGGAAAAGCTACAGTATATCACATCACATCATCATCACTATTGGTAATTGAAAACTGAAGACTTTATTCCATTTTTTTTGGTTTATTATATATTACTTTATCTATTTATATATATATTGCAATGATGATATCAGAAGGGCTATCTGTCCTGATGATTGGATGGTGACATAACACAGCTCAATCGGATCATTTCTCATTTGAGATTACAACCTGAAAAATCTTTTCTTATAATGCAGAATAAACACATATCATTAGAAGTTACATTATTTAATATTTTTTCTTTATTGATCATTCGATATTAATCAAATTATTTTAGCCTAATATAAACATAACCACAATCATTCTTACAGGAATTAGACGGTGACAAATAACATTCATTAAATAAAGTCATTCTGATCAAGTGCAGCTTTTAAGGAAATAGTTTTTATTTTAGCAAGAACTGATCCTTTTTTTATTTTACAAAAGAAAATTTAATAATATTTTTTCAGAATAATATTATAATATTATAACAATATTATAATATTGTTTTATAATTTAATAATATTATAAAACAAAAACATAAAAATAACAATATTATTTATTCTAGAATAAAGATCTTTCCCACAATTCTCAGTTGATGAAAAAATAAAATATAATTTTCAATAATATAAGCAATTATATAAAACAGAAAAACAACCTAAATCTATGTCCAAGAGCATTATAAATATAAATGACCTCCAAAACATTTTATAATAGTTTTGCAAAAAGTACTTTGTGAACTAAAACGGGAAGTTAAAGAAGTAAAGTAAATGGAGATTATTTAAGTCATCTCAATTTTGCAGATGATGTAATTGCTTTTGCAAATAATACTTTAGAGCTTAATGAAGAGTTATTAGATGAAAGTAAAAAAGTAGCACTTAAGTAATGATCACAGAATTGATAATTATGAGTTACAAGTTAACAACTACAAATATTTTGGTTAGATTATTATTACTGATGGAAACATAATGGATGAAAGTAATCATAGAATTATTCTTGGTTGGAGTGCTTCTGGTAGAAATAATTTAATATTAAAAGAAAATATGCCTATATGTTTGAATAGGAAAGTTTTTAATAAATGTGTTTATCAGTTTTTATGCATGGATCTGAGACTTAGATGCTTAATAGAAGAGCAATACAAAGATTTAAGACCATTCAATTAAGTATGGAGAGATGAATATTAGAAGTACTAAAAGGTGATCAATAATAAATATATGACTGGGGATAAACAAGTGTTATTGATATCATTGAAAAATTGTGAGACCGAAATGGAGAAAAGGTGATAAATGATGGAAAGTAGCAATTTTATACAGGAATCCAAAAGATTGTAAAAAAAATAAAAACAGATCACATATGAGATGGATGAATGAAATACAGCAGTGATATGGAGTGATGTGGAGAAGAATGGTTAAAGATAGGAAAAACTGTATCAAACATAGAAAGACTCATACTTCAGTGGATCAATAATGCTTGAAAATGAGGGTAATGAGCTTTATAATTTGAGTAATGGCATAATATTGTTGGATATTAAAAAAAAATCACCTTTTAAACCTCTCCATATATTCTTCATATAATTTAAAATGTTAATTGATAATGCCTTAAATTACTTTAAAATTTGAAATTATTATTTTCTTTTTAGCATTGTTGGGCCTTTAAAGGATGTTATGACCATATGTATATGGTGTATCTGAACTTGTTTCTGTCCCATATGGCTATTTAAGTTAAATAGCTGGATTGGAGACATGAAAAATTCAGATTTTCTAGAAACTGGTCTGGAGTTGGGGATATTCTGCAAAGCTTGTTAAGAGCTTATTCATGAGTTATATATATATATATATATATATATATATATATAACCCTATCAACAATCTCAACTTGTAGTCAAGGCAACTTTCTTTAACAATAAAGGTGATATCTTTATTGTGATACCTTTATCATTAAAGGAGGTTACCTTGATTACAAGTTGAGATCATTGATAGTTTAAGGGTTGATGGTTGTCTTATACATTTATTAACCTATTAAAGCCTTGAGTAACTGGCTTTATTGTCTTAGTATATATGTATAATTAAATAGAAAGATAAGTAAATAAAGAGATAATGATAGAGCTAAATCAATACATAAACACATATACAGATAGCCAGATAAATAGATAGCCAGATGAATATGTGGAAAATGGGTGCATAGGTAAGTGGATGGAAGGATGAATAGTTATAGATAGATATAAAGAAAGATAGTTAAATTGATAGTTAAATTACCACTAATGTAATGTTTCACTTCTATAACATATCATTGATTTATCTTCTACCCATTTAATATCTTGGAGAGTAGATGAAAGTGAAATCATTTAATAAACTTGCAAATTCATTAAAGTGCTAATAAAAAAACTGACTTATTACATCGTAAAATTAATAATAATATTTATAAAAAAGATGTGCAATATATTTTTACTGGAGCTAATGTAAAAGCAAAACTTTTTTAAAACTCACATTTCTATTGATCAGTAGAATCAAAACCAAGATTCATGCACACAAAACTTGGTTTTTAAGGTTTTTAATATCACTATTCGGAAACTGCTTAAATTATTGTTTGAATAATGAAGGTAACCATAGTTCTGCATGCAGAGTTCTTATTTTAACTTTGATATGGATTAATGGTGAATATGTAGCAGTCAAGCGTTGGTGGTCGATAGGTCAGCACAGCCGCTCTACAAGCAGTTGTCCCGGGTTAGCGGGTTCGCTTTCCGGCCGATGCTATGACACATGAAAAAAAATGTACAAATGTAATGTTAAAATAAATATTTATAAACGCCATTTATTATTTATTTTTAATTACTAAAAATTATCAAGTGATCTTAAATTATTTTTTTCAATAGAACTACTCGTATTACCTTCCAATTTAAAAAAAAAAAGTGTACTATATAATTAAATAAATTACTTCTCAAATTTTCTTGCAGTTAATTCTTTTTTCGATTCTTCGACGATCAATTATCCATCATTAAAAATGTTATAGCACAATAAAACTTTTTAAATATTTTTGATTTATAGACAATACATCTTCTTGTGTTTCGAATTAAATTTAGCAAATAACTATTAATAAATTTCTAATAATTAGATTTTTTAATAATAACTACACTGTAACAATTACCTTTAATACTGTAATTATTTCTTTATTAATATTTAGAGGGACATTAGAAAAATAACTCTTTTCAATTAGAAAACATGCACACATACTTAGATATTTGGATATTTTGCAATTTCCAGTTTACATTTTATTCTATATGTAATACTACTATTTGAAGAATAAGTATCAAATTTATTGCGCTTATATCTTAGATGCCATTCACTTTTAGAAAACACAATTATTACAATTACTACTCATTTATTAAGTTAGGGATTATCATATTATTTCTAGTCCAACCACAACGTTTAATTGAATTATTATTATTATTATTATTATTATTATTATTATTATTATTATTATTATTATTATTATTATTATTATTATTATTATTATTATTATTATTATTATTATTATTATTATTATTATTATTGTTGTTGTTGTTGTTGTTGTTGTTGTTGTACAGGCATACATATTATTATCAAACTACTTTCATTCTCTTTTTTAATCCTATTTGTTTTAGATAAGCTTAAATATTTATTTTATATATTGTGTATATAAGTGCACAATAAAAATTGAAGTAACTGATAGTAAAGAACTATGATCAAACTATAGGGCTTGGTTATCTTTATTAACAGTTTGCCTTGCTTAGTATTTCTTTATCAACAATCTGTAATAGCATCATGATATGTAAAATTACATTATAACTAATCCTTATCAAAGATTTTACATTATTAAGATATTGTTTTCTGATTGTGGAATCCCAGGTAGTTAGAAATTTATTATGAAAATTTTTTTTTTTTTTTTTTAAAACAGAGCTCATCAATACTTTGTCACAGATTCATTGAACATCTTTATTAAATAAAAAGCTTTAAAGATCTGAAAATAAACTTGAGTAATGATTTATTGCTATGATTTATTATGCATGGTTTGCCACAGTTGATAGAACATCAGAATGATATTGGTAGGCCCCAGAATCAATTCAGGTATTGCCAGGTCTGGTGTTTACCTTTTTATGAACTCCTGGGAAATAAATCCATTAGCATTATTTATTGCTATGGTTCACATTTTAGTAATGTGACTCTTCTACAGTGTTTTCATTAGAAATTTTAAATATATATATATATAAATTAAAAATAATGTGCATGTTTCAGAGGCTGACTAAAGCTAAACAATATTTAGCAATTGCAAATGGTCTGTTAATAATAATATATTTGTCCTTACATTGTGATCTTCTTAACTCTGATTATACATTATCCTTTTTTGATCTTCCCATAATTTATTTTGAAGTTGGATAAAAGAAAATGAACAAATGATAGTCAAAATTTTAATTCTCAAAATCAACACACACTCATGCAAAATGCTTGAAATGGAACAACTCATTTAGAAAATTCATGCATAATATTGTCATTGTTCAAAAGTCATCAGTACACTCTAATGTTTTAATTATTCTAAAATAATAGTGGTAGTGATATTAATAACTTTTATTAGTCACCTTTTAGACTAGAGAGATTTGTTGACTAATCTCTAGTCTAATGAGTGGCTAATAAAAATTATTAATATACTTTTAGTAAGTGATTTATGTTAAAATTGTGAGGGTACCCCATTTGACAATTATCAATTAAACTGTAATTATTTGCTATCTATCTATCTATCTATCTATCTATCTATCTATCTATCTATCTATCTATCTATCTGTCTGTCTGTCTGTCTGTCTGTCTGTCTGTCTGTCTGTCTGTCTGTCTGTCTGTCTGTCTGTCTGTCTGTCTGTCTGTCTATCTATCTATCTATCTATCTATCTATCTATCTATCTATCTATCTATCTATCTATCTATCTATCTATCTATCTATCTATCTATCTATCTATCTATCTATCTATCTATCTATCTATCTATCTATCTATCTATCTATCTATCTATCTATCTATCTATCTATCTATCTATCTATCTATCTATCTATCTATCTATCTATCTATCTATCTATCTATCTATCTATCTATCTATCTATCTATCTATCTATCTATCTATCTATCTATCTATCTATCTATCCAACCATCCATCCATTCATCCAAAACTTACCTACCTATCTATCTATCTATCTATCTATCTATCTATCTATCTATCTATCTATCTATCTATCTATCTATCTATCTATCTATCTATCTATCTATCTATCTATCTATCTATCTATCTATCTATCTATCTATCTATCTATCTATGTATCTATCTATCTAACTATCTATCTTGAATAGTGATAAAGATATGTGTAAGCCATTGTGGTCTGGACCAACTGATTAGTGCTGGTTCAGCATGAAATATACATCTTGGGAATCATAAATATTTGTCACATGTCTTTGGTCATATGTTTATGATTACATCTGTCCACAAGGTGTTTAAAGTGGGTAGAAACCATTCCCTACCTTGTGTGAGAGTGAAAATTTACACTACAGAAATATTCATTAATAATAGTAGTGGTTTTACCATAAAGTATTTCCAGATTTAGTTAATTCTTCTTTACTCTCCATTAAAGTCATATGACGGTACTTTATCAGTGATGGTAAATAAAGATTTTCAATATTAAATAATATTAATAATAGTCATTTATTGCTTCAAGAGAATTCATTAAAATTTCAAGCACTGGAAGTAATACATCTGGAGTTATGATTCATAAATCTTTAGCTCCAGAATTTGCTAATCTTTCAAGGCACTAATGTTAGGTTGAATGACATTTGGAGATAAACATTAATCAAAGCTTAACAGGTTTCTTCACTATTTTTATCATAATTTGCTGATTACCAAACCTGTCAAATTGTATGAACAAAATTGGATGTTTTTTATGTCAATTATACTTTAAAAAAAAACGTTTTCTTGATGAACAATTTTGTCACAGTTCAGAATTATAACAAAGTCCATGTTGAAAAGTACAACAGCATATTAATATTTACTAAGGCAATAAACCTCAAGAGTGTGTGCTTGAAAATGCAAAGGTAGAGACCTCTACAGATATTAACCACAAGCTTACGCTTTGGAAGAAAAGAGAGGAACCCATCTTATAGTTAGAAATCTATTACGATAATTTAAAGTTGTAATTATAAATTTATTTAACACACATTGATACGTAAGTAATATTTACTAAGGCAATAAACCTTAAGAGTATGCACTTGAAAATGCATGGATAGGGACCTCTACAGGTCTTAACCACAAGCTTATGCTTTGCATTAAATAAATTTATAATAACTTATTAGTCAAATGAAAGTTGACACGCTGAATGCATTTGTAGCATTACAATAAATATATTAAAAATATGATCATGCATTTAAAAATTGGTTTAAAGAACATTATCATCATAATGTTTTGCTTTACATTCAACTATCCACATAATATCTAATGTAAGTATTACTAATTTAAATATTATTAATCCACTAATGAAAAATAAATATCTTAATTAAAAAAGGTTCACTCTTTATGAAATATAGTTAATATTTTATTAGAACCCTTTCATGTGATATATTAGCCTTGAGCATCATTATATTACTTAAATAATATTTTTGGTACTATTTGAGAATTATAATTGCAGTTTGTAATGTTATCATTGACTATTTATTAGTCTGCATTCAAAATAGTTAATACTTATTTGTTTAAAGAGGTTCATTTAAATGTCTTTCCATCAATAATTTCAATCTCTGTGGACAATTTGCACTCTTTAATGTCTATATAAATATATTAAACCATTAATAAAGGTGCGATTCCACTCTTACTGTTAAAAGGAGGTTGCCTTGACAACAGTTTGAAATTGATGAATGCTATTGATATCTGGATTGTCTAAGTGTTGATTGGCTTTTAATGATATATATATATAAGGAGAGAGAAAATAATCCCAGTGCATAACGCTATACTGAAATAAATATACAAATATTAAGTATTAAATCACCCTACATGGTTAAGAAATTCAGTACTGCCCTCTGTGAACTAATATATAAATACATTTTGATCTGGCTATTTTGAAATACGAACTCTAATGCTTTTATATATTAGTTCACAGAAGGCAGTACCGGATTTCTTAACCACGTGGGGTGATTTAATGCTTAATATATATATAGCATAGATAAGTTTTTATAAAAATGGTATCATAATACATATTAGTTTTTTCCAAACACATATTGTTCAAAAATAGTTTCATGCATCTGTAGTTAATATTATAACTTTTTGCAAATGTAATATTTTACTTATAGCAGAAAATTGTATAACTGACTGGTTTTCATTGATAGAGTTTTGAAAGAAAAAGAAACACAAAAAGAAACTTCTGCAAATGAATAAACAGAGTTTAGTTTCAATTAAAGACAATTAAGAAATTTATAATGACTGGAAAAAAAAACTACAATCAGTTTTTTAAGAAATAAACAGAATCATGGGTTAATACACCAACTATTTGGAACTTCTGTGCAGTATTTTTAATTCATGTAATCTTACAAATAGTTTCATTCGTCAGCTTAAATTTATTAATCATTACTCACGATTCTTTTTATCCAATGAAAACTGATTTCTTATTTTTTAAAAAGCATAAATAAAAAAGTATAATTCATATACTCCTATTCATGAGAAGTCGTCTACTCTCATAAAAATTATGTGTGTAAATATATATTGCTCAAATAATAAGCTCTGATGTCGTCTATAATCCACATTGAAGTTTACTTTATGGGTAAATGATATTTAAATATTTTAAACTGATGAAACAAAAAAAGTTGAAAGTTTTACATATTAAAAGCTTTTTCTTCAATCAAATCAACCTTACCAAATAAAATAATTATATTTATGGCTCTCTGTTTTATTGAATAAATAATAGTAGTAATGTCTTTTGTTTTCAGATAGACTATATAAAAAAAATAGTTTTCTCTCTTTATATATTTTTGTTTATTATGCCCCATATAAAAAATAAATAAATTGTTTTCTACTTTGGTTAGCTTTTTTTTTATCTGCATTGCGAAATTTATATGTGCTTTAATAATTTGATATGCATTACTTGTACATGTGCATTGTAAAAGGTTTTATTTTATTTGTAATGCTAAAACCAAGTTATAAAACAGTTTCATATATATTGTGTATATTCTATAAATTAGTTGCGAATAAACTTTTAATTCACAATTAATTGCATATATGCACACACATATCTATCTGGGCATATTACTGATAGATTGTTAAGCTCCCAACAGTGTTTGATAATTTATTTTCGTTCCAGTAAATATTTCAGTTTTTTTGTTAAACAAATATGTTTAATATTTCTGTAGTGTAATTTGTATTACACCACTCTCATGCTACCAATCTTTCATGAGAGTGATGTAATGAAAATTACATTACAGTAGTATTACTCATTATTGGATAATCTTTAGTCTAATGAATAACTAAAAAAATATTAATATACTTTAGTTAAAATAATTTGTAACAAAGTAGTGAGGGCAGCATGTTTGACACTTATCTATTAATCTGTAGTAATTATATATATATATATATAGGTTCATCCTTGTTAAAAAATTTAAATATTGATATACCAACGTTTTGACCTGATCACACAAGTCATCTACTGGGTGATAAAAGGTAGAAAAACGGTTGTAGAGGCGCTACAATCACTGATTTTAAAAAAAAAACGTTAAAGTTCCACCAATAGCAAAAATGTTAATTTAAGAATGGTTTATATATGTCTTTTATATATATATAATGAACAGTGATAAATATATGTGTAAGAGATAGTAATGTGGACCAACTGATGAGTGTTGGTTCAGCACAAAATGCACATCTTGGGGATCATAGATACTTTTCACATGTCTTTAGTCATATGTTTATGATCACATTCCTCCAAATGATGGTAAAAGCAAATAGAAACAAAGCCCTACCTTATGTGATAGTGTGGCAGTGAAAATTACACTACAGAGATATTATTCATTATTGGATAATCTCTAGTCTAATGAGTGACTAAAAATATTGAAATCCAAATACATTTTCTTACTTCAAATTATCTTCATGGGTTATATGTTGTAAATTAAAAAATGTAGTAACTCATAGAAGTAATGATAAGCAAATCTTTGAATTTTTGGGGGCTTTAACCATCTTTATATGTATTTCACAGGTCATGCCTACAGTTTATATTCTATAACACACATCTAGATGTTGAGATTGTTGAAACATTACTAAAATAGCATCTAAATGTGTATAAAGTTAATAATTAAAATGCACTATTATTTAAAATTATATTCCACATGAGTGTGTATACACATTTGCATAAATTTGCATTCATTATGTTTACACATAATAATGGCTGTTGTTATTTGTGAAAATTTTTATTAACTTCACCTGTATATGTTTGAAGCATATTATAAGTATTACATAGTTACAGTTTTAAAATTTCTTAGCCAAGCTTTTAATGTCAACCATCTTTGTTAAAGGTAGGCTAGCTTCACTGGGAATTAAAAATCAAATTAAGCAATTCTAATTGTAACATTATTAATTATTATGAGGCTTAAATGAAACTTTTTTACATTACATTGATAAAGTGTCCATGTCTTCCTTCCATACAATAAAATTTAATACAATTACAATTCTATATAAAAATAATTTAATTTTCAATTGTTATTTCACTCCATTGGAATATCCTAACTTTTAACTTACTAAAATCGGTATCAAATTGAATTTTTTGCTACACCTCCTCAACCTAATTTGACCCACCTACTCACAAATATCTCCTAATTTGGCTTACATTCTCACACAATCTAAAAGCTATTGAAGATTATTTTCCATCACAGGTTGATAAAAACCAGAGTTTTTGAATACTAAAATGCTTGTTAAATATATTAAGAAGCTAAAACATTAGAAAAAACACATTAATTATTATTATATTGATTGTATGTAGAATCTAATATAGCTAGAAGAAATAATGATAAAATTAAAAAAATAGAAACTTCCAGTATAAATGATTAAATGATTATTAGTTGGGATGTCTTATTGTCTAATTAATTCAATATATATTCTAATGAAGAATTTAATATAAATGATAGAGTTGTGTCTAGTCTTTTCATTTATTGGAATCTACTCATAATAAAACTGCATTATTTATAAGCCGATGCTTCTATAACACAGGCTAACCTAGTAATTAATCTATCGGATAATATTATAAATGTTTTTATTTTAGTACAATTTTAAAAATCTTATTTTTAAAGTTTAAGAAAAAAAGTACTTCTATGATCTGTTATCTAAATTACCATATCAAGCTTCCAAATACATAACAATCACCAATGACACACACTAATCAAATAAAAAAACTACACATTCTTATTATTGATTTTATAGCAATAAATGTATTAAATAAAAGCATATATTTAGCAAGAAAATAATTTATTTTGCAAAGAAAAAAATATAGGTATTTAATATTAAATTTATAGCAAAGAAGTATATTAAATAAAAATATAAAAAATATATATTTAGCAACCAAAACAATACAGAATGAATAAGTGTTGTTTTTTATCATGAAAAGTAATCACTAATTTAAAGTTTAGAGCAAAAATCGTAGTAAATAAAAAAAAAAAAATTAATCCACAGCAATTATAAATAAAATAAATGTAGGAGAGTAATACACATCTATTTGAAATTAAATTCCAAAAAAAAACAAAAACAATCTATTTAAGAAAAAAAAACATACAAGTATTAGAATATAATAAAGAGAGCATACCAATAGCTCAAATAAGCTTTCAATTGATGTGGGATAAAAGAAAATATTGAAATTTTTATCCGGAATACTCTTATCCCCAGACCAATTTGTTTCAAGCTTATAGTTCACTTCAGTGAGGAGCTAAAATATTCAGATACTTATCAATTAAGAGTTTGTTTGAACTGTTGGTACACTCTCTATATTACATTTTTTGTAAATACAAGCTTATAAAAGCAAAATCACATTATAGATGACTTGCTTTATTGATTATTATTAGGATAATAAGTATACACATGAAATAAACATTTTTAAAAATATAAACAATTATATATTTCACATTTCAATAACAAAAAGGGACATGTAATTTCTTTGCTAAGTAAATTAATTTT
Organism: Epiperipatus broadwayi; assembly: GCA_028023455.1. Taxonomy (NCBI): domain Eukaryota; kingdom Metazoa; phylum Onychophora; class Udeonychophora; order Euonychophora; family Peripatidae; genus Epiperipatus; species Epiperipatus broadwayi. The sequence goes on along the minus strand of JAQFVV010006406.1, from coordinate 1,349,976 downwards.
TTTTTCCATATGTCATAGCATTGGCCAGGAGGCAAACCTGCAACAATCATCTGCAACCAACTGCTTGCTTGCAAGGCAGCTGCACTGACCTCTCGGCTAACAATGCTTGACAAGTAAATTAATTTTATGGTAAAATATATTATTTTTGTGTTTTTACTTAATATATGTATTACTGTAAGTTTACAATAAATACATACACTTTATTTATCTGTTACATTTTTTTTTTTGGTCTATGAGTTCTTAACCTTTTTGGTTACTTTATTCCCTTGACTTTTAGTAAATTATCTGCCACTCTCTACCTATTATAATTTAAATAAGCAGTTTGTGAGTGTATCATGCAATGCATCATGTACAGGTGCAAGAAGTACAGACACCATGAAGTCACACCTCAAGAAGGCACCAGTCAGGCAATTTCACTAGCTATCTTAAATTTTAACCAGGCATTTTGAGTTATTGATTCATGTAGTAAGAAAAAAGTCTAAGCAACCTCATTGGTTCTCTGTCCTAAAAGAGGCCAAAATATTGTTGATGTGGCTGACATACAGTATCAACATGACTATTTTGTCAAGCATTGGTGGTAGAGAGGTCATCACAGCTGCCTTACAAGTAGTTGTCCCAGGTTAGTGGGTTCACTTCCCGGCCGATGCTATGACACATGGGGGGAAAAAAACCAAGACTATTTTTGGAATATATTAAAACATAATATACTTATTTATCTGCTATTCACTGCAACTCCTGGCTAATTTTTCCATACCTGGTGGTATGGGTATCCCAGATTAGAAACCACTGGTGTGATGTACTACAGCTTTTCCTTTATCAAAGTCAGGAATCTCTCAGTCATTATGTCCAGAAAAGCCTGTTAGCCACCTTACTTTTTCCATTCCTTAAGCTTTTTCCCACATTCTTCTCCATCCTTCTCCATTCCATGTCCACAACATCAATTTTGTCCACTTTATGGATTTTATATCTAGATCCCCCCTAATTTTTTCCAAACTTAGCATAAAAACCAAGAATCCACTTTCTGTATAAACATTTTGTTTACATTTATTCTCCCACAACTTCATTATTTGTAACTTTTCTGCTTGTAAGCATTTACATTCAATTATCAGATACCTAATATTTTCCATGCCTTCTTTACAAATCTTGGAGACTAAATCAATCACATTTCTACATTTATGTGCATATTATCTTGTTTCTAACAATCTTGTTCTAGCCATAAACAGTAAACTATTTTCCTGGCAAACATAAACTAACTCACACCCAATATTCTGTTTACTTCTATATGTATTAAAACTTTTTTTACTCTCCATACTAGTTTTCCATTGTTACAACTTCTTATTTTTTTATTAATGCTTCTATTCTTTTATCCCATTCTTTGCCACTTTAACATTCAGCAATCTTCTTAACACAACCACCCCACCCTTTGTACCAGTATATTGAAATAAAAGTCTATATTCAAATCTGCATTCCATGCTACCTTTCTCACCTATATTGTGGCCTGACCTTTACTCGTAATCCAATTTAATACTATTTTGCCTATTCTCTTACTATCTATAAATTGCAACTACTGAAGATTTTTATTTTGCTTTTTGCATCTCTCATATAAAAATTTGATCATCCTGTTTCTCCTTGTAGTGATCCCCTTGCCATCCACACATCTGCATATATGCAATGTGATGTGATGCAATGTGTTTTCCATTTTTGGAGTCAGGAATCTCTCAGCCATTATGCCCACAGAAACCTGTTAACCATTTTATCTATGGTATGTTCTATATGGCTCCATCTGGTGATCATATCAAGGCTGTATTTGCACCTAAAGCTATTTGTGAGACATTCATTGATTAGCTATAAGAGCCTAGTAGAGAGTCTTTTGTCCTTAAAAGGTTTTTCAAAATCTGTTTTATCTAATAGTAATTTTTATTCATTATTTATTAGATTAGAGATTGCCATTATAGCATGCATGACAGAAGGATAGTCTTTAGGTCTTCAATGATTATGACTTATAAAAATATCAATTAGCCTTAGAAAGACATTACTTTCAAATTATCAAAACATACTTAGAGAATTACAAATTAAAGTAATAGAAACATATAAATGATAAAAGTAAATTAAAGCAAACACATCCATAATGTTGTAATAATTCTTTATAAAATCTAAATATCTTATTTTTATAAATGACACTTGTAAATATCTGAGTTCTCTTTCATTAAGCATAATACTAATTACAGAAATATTTATTTTATAAAAAACTTCAACATAAAAAGTAACAGATATTTTCTTCTACTAATTAGAGAATAGTTATTGATTAAAGAAAAGAAAAACTATAAAATTACTCAATAATGACTGACGTCAGAACTTTGAAGAGTATATGTTAATAGCACTTAGTTGATTTAAATAAAAAGAGATATAATAACTTTTTAAAAAAGTTTAAACTTCCATATAAATAGTTAAAAAAAAAAAATCAAATAAAAATAAATTATAATGAAAACAAATTATTGTCGAGTACCAATTTTATAATCTAAATATCAATTGAACTAGTAATTAAAAAAACAACTTTAAAGATAATTTTCTATTTAAGTTAACTATGGGTTCGCCTCTCGGCCGATGCTATGTCATATGAAAAAAAAAAAAAACCTATTGAAAACTAAATGATTTGGAGATGGAAAAGTAGGACCATGTTAATTAAGTAAAAGGATAATAGAAGCTTTAACTTTAATTAGCCTAATACAAGGCAAGCTCTTTTAAAACAAACCCACATTAAGGAACAATTAAAAAAGACGTGACTTATCAGTCATTTTGTTCGAGAAAAGATGACTCAAAATTTACAAGTGTCATTTGTCAAAGCAAGATATTTGTATTTAACTTTTAGCTGAGAAAAGCTACGTAAGATTTACAGAAAGATGGATGGATGTTAGATAAACGGATAAGTTGATTTCACAGAAAACCAACACACAAACAGATAAATAGAAAGATAAAAGAGAGATAGATTGATCGCTATATCTATAAATGGGTGAATGGATGGATGGATAAGTATAAAGATAAATCAATAGATTGATTGTAAAACAGATTGAAAGCTAGATAGATAGTTAGATAGATAAATATATAGCTAGATGGGTGGATAAATAAATCAATTGAATTAACTGACAACCAACAGACAGATAAGTAGATATACCAATAGATAAGTAAAAGGAAAGATAAATAGAGACAGATAGATCTATAGATGGATAAATGTATTAGCAAAAAATAGATAGAAACAAATATCATCATCATCAACAACAACCACTGCAGGATGAAGGTCTCTCCAAGTTCAATCCATCTTCACCGATTTTTAGCTTCTCTTCTCAACATCACCCCTGCACACTTTCTTATTTACTCCATCTATCTCACATGTAGTCTCTTTCTGGGTCTTTTACAATCTCTTAACATCCAGTCTAACATTTCAATTGTCCATCTATTATCATCTCTTTTAGCAATATGTCCAGCCCAACTCCACTTCAGTCTTTTAATTTTTTCAATGAAGTCAGTAACACCTGTTTGTTCTCTTACCCATATATTGTGTTTTCAATCTCTTTTTATTACTCCCAACATTCATCTCTCCACACTTCTGTGAGTGGTCTGAAGTCTCTGTTTTGCTCTTTTATTAAGTGTCCAAATCTCAGATCCATAAGCAAGAATGGTAAAACACTTATTAAAAACCTTTCTTTTCAAGCACATATGCATATTTCCTTTTAGTATCAAGTTATTTTTACCAAATATACAAATAGATAAATAGATAGTTAGACAGATAAATTGGTGTATAGATAGATATGTAAATAAAAATGTAAGGAAATAGGTAAATATATAGGTATATATAAAAATAGGCAAATAGGAGAAATAAATGAAGGTACTGTATAATTGAATGGGAAGATAGATGGGCAGATGGATGAATCAAGATATGACTACATTGATATTTAGAGAGAAAAATAGAGTAAAAATAAAAAAGTGGATAGAAAGATAGATATATAAATAGATTTATTGACAGAAAAATGGATGGATAAATGGGATCAAATAATCGACTAATCAATCAAAAGATAGAATATATATATATATATGACATATTTTGTGGGTTCATCCATGTTAAAAATATTATATATATATATATGGATCAATAGATAAGATACATTGATAGATTTATTGATGTATAAGATAGATTGATAGATATGATGGAAAAATAGATTGACAGATAAATATGGAAATGAATATAGGTAGGTAATTAGATGGATCATTATTAACATTTTCAAATCCACTGCAGCATAAAAATCTTTCCAAGATTTGCTTAGTTTTTAATAGAGAATTTGTTATTTTGTTTTTCATTTCAGTTAAGTACACATTATTTTCAAAGTCTATTAGAATTTTAAAATGGTTGCCATGTTCTAATTTAAATTCTTTAGAGCATATCTGAAAGTTAACATGGTAAATTGTTAATATGTTTCTCTTAAAAGTTTTATTTCTCTAGTTTTGTATTGACATGTATGCTACATCTCACAAATCAATGATCATTTTATGTATTGAATCTATTAATGATATTATAATTTTGAAATACATATTTATTGTTGATCAATGTATAATCCAATTGTGTTATACCTTTATTTAGATGCTCCTATGTCCATTTTTATTTAGTATTTTCCTCAAAGAAAGAATTCATATTATACTGTTTTTATTTTCCTGTAAACTTTACAAACCTGTCCTCTCATTTCAATCACTATACATTTATTCAGAGAATTTTTTACTTTTATTGTATATCATCTTTACCAGGCAAATCTATCACCATATTTTTAAAATAATGATTGGTAGGATCAAAAGTATTGCATAAATCTGAATTACTTGAATTTGCTATCTTCCATTAACTTGAATAACTAATCTTGCTACTTTGTCTAATATGCAATCTATCTCCACAATGCCATTTTTTCTTTTTTTAATTATAATGAATTCCACTCCATTTATGCTGCAATATTTGTGTTCAATATTTGCACTTTATAGCAAAATGTATGTTTTTTTTTTAAAAAAGTATTTTCAACTTTTCTTCTAACTTTACAAATTTCCACAAGGTACCACTTAATATTAGGCAGTTTTTTTCAATTTACATACTTATCTTTTTCTTGAAAGTGATCAATAGCAGTGTTCCCTCTAAGATACACACTAGTGCATGCATGCAGCCCTTATACAGAAAGTGAGTTATTGGTTTTTATGCTGGGTTTGTGGAAAGATAAGGGGGATTTAGATATAAAGGCCATAGAATTGACAAAGATTATGTTGTGAAAAAGGGATGGAGCAGATTATGGGAAAGCTTACTTAGGATGGGGAATGGAAGGGGAAGGTAAAGTGGCTAACAGGTTTCTTTCGGCATAGTTGCTGAGAGATTCCTAACTCCGTTTAAGGAGAAGTCACAGTACATCAAATCACATCACTTAAAATATTTGTGCATAAAGAAGATACATCTGTGCACAGTGAAATTCAAAAGGAATTATTTTCTACACTGACACATTGATATTCAGACTGCTTTCGACATATGGTATTTAACCTGACCTTTGACCTTGAAATGATCTGCTTATGTCGTATGCACCAAATGCATAGTTTTCTCCAGTACGTCACATACATTCTTTTAACACAGATGCTTTGTCCTACATTTATCTGTTTTATAAGAATAAATTCTTCACTTTTATTTTTATCATTATCAATAAGGCATTATAGGTACATTAATTTCGTTAAATAAAACTATATTATTAAAATATATAATAAATTTATATTATTATGTTATATATACTATATTATTTAAATTATTTTGTTAAATTTATTTTTTTACTTGATTTATTCATAGCAATGATCTTGGCAAAAAGTTTATAAAGAATCAGCCAGTGAGTTTAAAATTGAATGGCTCAATGAAATGGTAGAAACAGATTTTCCAAAAAGTAATAGTAAATTAAGAATTCCATTATGAGAAATATTTACATTCTACAAGGTAAATGGTATAATTTGTAATTACTGTCATGATGGACACAGACAAAATGATTTTGTAACCAGGAAAAGGTGAAATGATCCTGCAGAATTAGATATTTTAAAATGTAACTTATTCAGCAAATCACATTTGGAGAGGTACAAAAATTAAAAAATAAAAATCCTTCATTGCAGGCATCAGGAATCTTACATTTATTTAATGAAACAAAAGATAATCCTGTAGAAGTCAAAATTTTAATTGATAATATATTATTAGCTGGTAACGTGAATATTTCTTTATTTTCCATCCAAGATATTAATGAATATGTAGCAAGATATATAAAAACTTCGGAAAGCTGGTGCAGTAAAAATTACACCGTTATGTTTTTGGAAATAATTAATTCCATTGTAAAAAAATGATGAAAGATATAAACAGAGCTGGCATTTACACTCTAACTATTGTTAAAAGTACTGATATTAGTACTACCAAATGCTTAATTTTATATTTTGAATCCAGAGGTAAAAATTCTAACCAATACAAAACTATTTTTGGTGGAATAATTCAGGTAAAAATTCTAACCAATACAAAACTATTTTTGGTGGAATAATTCAGTTGAAAACTTGTTGATGCAACTTCAATTGTATCAGCAATAGATGAATTTTATACAAAAATTAATATTGATTTACAAAAAATGGTTATGTTTACTTCTGACAGTGCATTCTTGATGTTGGGTAAAATAAATGGCAGAGCAGCAAAATTAAAAAAAAATATTATGTTTGGTTCAACAACATTGTATTGCACATTATGAAGATTTAGGCAGTTGTGATACCTGGAAAGAAGTTAAATTAGTAAAAGAGATTGAAACTGTAATGAGAACAGTTTATACTTTGTGTTCTAAATCTACAATAAAAATAAGCAAATTTTAAGACATTGCTGAAGGTCCAAAAATAAAGCTATTGCTTTTAAACTTTCAAAGGATGTTAAGTGATTATCTAGACATTTTGCATTTAAAGCAATAATTAGAATTTATGAGTTTTTAATTAAATATTTTAAAGAAAATGTAGATGGTTCCATTTCAAATATTTGTTTAAAGAAATTAGAAAATCTTGGATTTCAAGCAAATGTGGGAACTTTGAATGACATTTTAGAAAAACTTGCTGCATTGTGTACATTTTTCAATAACCCCATAACACAACTTGATGTATTTCAATTTGTTTGTGGAAAAGTTAATAAATTTAGAGAACAATATCTCAAACAAAGCAATGTTCCATGGAGCAGTGAAGTAAAAATTATTCATGATACAGATTGGGAGAACAATATTGAAGTTGACACAAGTTCCATGTTAACATTTATAAATTTTCTGTTTTCATTTGGAAGAAAGATTTTCTGAAAACGAAGTAGAAGAATAGACACCATTTGACTTAACAGACTTTCCCACATGTGATTTTAATTACAGTATTGCAGAAGTTTAGTCTCTTTGCTTAAAATATAAAACCATTTTAAGTGTTAAATCACCTGTAATAAGACAATAAAATGAATTTAAATTCACATTGGAAGAAAAAAAATCAAATGTAAAATGGTAACTACTTTTGTGGATATGGTATCATTTTCATTGGAAAAGGGACAGTTTTGGGACCTTTCAAAATTACTGGATATTGGTAGAAGGTTTTTCACAACTAGAATTGATTGTCAACAAGGTTTCAGTTTCATGAATTTAATAAAAAATAAATAAAGAAATTGTTTAGGAGAAAGTGAGTTGGATATGCTGATGAGAGTAAAATTATATCAAAGTAATGAAAACATCATAAATGTAGATCATGTATATTTAGAATGGTTAAATTCTAAAGATAAAAGAGAAAAGATGTAATATTGTATGTGACAACTATAATTCAGTAGCATATTTCTTCAGGAATTAGTTTTTTAAATTGCGCAATAATTTTATTTTTATAAACAATTTTAGCATTTTATTGAATGTAATAACAATATATATATATATATATATGGATTTATATGATTGTAAAAGACCCAGAAAGAGATGACATGTGAGATGGATGGATGAAATAAGAAAATGTGCAGGGGTGTTGTGGAGAAGAGAAGCTAAAGATCAGAGATGATGGATTAAACTTGGAGAGACCTTCATCCTGCAGTGGATTGATAATGGTTGATGATGATGATGATGATGATAATATTTAAATAAAATTTTTTATAATTAAGATTTAAAATCTTTATAATTTTTATTACAAATTTCTACTTATGTAATTGATGATAAAATCAATTAAGTAAGTAAATATTATTATTGCAAATGATGCCCAAATTATTTCAATTTAATAAAAACTGCCCAGATGAAAAAAATGTGTACACTATAGTTAATAAAAATTAGAGAGAACATTGGTTGTAGGTACCTAAATAATAGATAATGATCATATAACATCTTGGTTTTGCAACCAGGGATTCTTGATATTCTCTGCCTTCATTTACAAACTGCTGGTTTCTTTGATAATATAGGTCACAATTTAGTTTTGTCATGATTGAAAATCTCTCTAATGAAAAGGATCATTCATATCCACAAACACACATTTATCTTGCCTCAAGAAAATTCTAAGTATTATTTCAATTAAAATTTATGTGCAACTGTGTAGAAGAACCTTGATGTTATCTGAACTCAAAGGTAACTTATAATTTAAGTCACATAGAAAAACTATGAATGTTGAATAGCAGTTTATTTATTCTCATTTATCATCTGAATAATCACATAATAACATCTGCAATGACAATATTGAAGGGAATATATATTAGAAGCTTTCCCTGCACAATTTCATTAAGGTCTCAAGTGGAAACCAAAACATCTCTTTTTAAGTACCAGTGAAATGGTTTCTGCAGACAAAGATTATTACTAATCATTTTTAGAAAATTATTATATAATTTTTAGCACTGATATAGACTTGAAACTTTAATTAAGATGAATATATGTCTTACTATTCATGTGATTATTCTATGAGACCCTCTCTGACATTTTTCTTTGTCTCACAAGTCAACATAAAATATATGATTAAATGATTATTACTTATCAGAAAATAATAAATTTGACTTCATTTGATAGATATTTTTGTTTATTACTGAAATAAATTTTAAATGTTCACATTTTGTTTTTGTAAATATTAAAAAAATGAGATCATAATCAAAACAAAGATTTTAGATGTCATTGTTTCTAGAAGGATCATTTCCAGTTTACAAAATCAATGAAATATTTGTCATTTCTTATTATTTTTAAATATCCAAATGAATATTTATTTATTTCTCTTATATCTAACAAATTATGTTTTAAAAGTTTAAAATATTTGAATATTTATTGCAAAATTGTGATATTTTCATACTTGTAAGTATAAGTAGATTGCTTACATAGAAGTTAATCTTGTAAGTTGCTTCAGGCCATATTTACATTTGCTGCTAATATAACAATATATTTTTGAAAATAAAGTATTTCAAGTCAAAATAAGTTATTAATAATTTATATTTGTTGATATCTAATAAATATAGTGTAAATTATTGTAAAAAAAGTATCTAAAACCATAATAAATTGGCAAATAAACATATTTTTGGTTATTGAAACTAATTTCTTTAAACAATGTCATAAAATGCCAAACATTTTACAGTCTTGGCAACAAACAATGCCTGAATATGTCAGGGTGGGGCTTATGTCTATTGTAAGATCAGGAATTTTGAATTTCCCGCTTTCTAGCATATTTTTTTAGCATGGTAATATACGCATTTTAATATATAATACTTATGAAAAAATTCACTAGGGGGCGAATTGGTCAAAAATTGAAATAATTCATGAGAAGCGAAGGAGTTGTTAATATCATTATTATTTTATGAAATTAAATAATATGTAATAAAAATGAATATTATGAGTACATTTAAAATATTACAAATAAAAAAAGTGGAATATGTATTGTGTTTAATAATGGTAGATATAATCATCTTTAATTAAAGTTTAAATTGCATATTTGGAATAAAGATAATATAATTTTTAGCTTAAATGATTATTAATAGTTATTAAGATATTTATCTGGAAAAACTGGTGTCATAGTTATATATGTGCAGTAATTTCAGAAATCTTCATAATAAATGGTAATAATTTGATATTAATAAATACTTAGTGAGGATAATAAAAACACATTTGAGGTTGTGATTTTATCCAAATGATGTGGGCTTGTTTAGCATAGAATTTATTTTGGGTGATCTTTTTTTTTTTTTAGATGTCTCTAATCATGTTATTAAGGTATATATAACAAAAGAAAAGTTATACATACAGATAGCTATTGAAGTGCTAAACACACAACAAATTTATATTTTATTACAAATAAATTCAAGCCTTAATATAAAATGCAGTTTATTGATGATATGTGTAAACATCTGCCTAGCAATGTAGATGTAGATGGTCTAATTGTTTTATACCTACAACTCACTTGAAAAGTGAAGTTTGTGAAATGCATTTATGAGAAATAGTAGTTTGATGTTGTAACAATGGCAGATGGTTACAATATGATAGAGTTTTTAGACACTAATCTGTTTAGACATTTGAATTCTTCATTCTTATATATATATATATAAATGTAAAAAAAACACTACAAGAGAATATATATTTTATTCTTTATATCACATAACTTAATATATTATCCGTTTATTAGTGTCTATTCATGGAATGTAAATTGTACAACTTTAAGTTTAAAAACTTTATTTAAAATCTTCACCGTTATATATATATATATTAGCTCTCTGATTCACCACTTGTTCATTTTGTACAGGGAAACAAACATCCTTAATTTTTTTCTTGTTTTACTGCTTGCAAACTATTTTGATAATGACGGTAAGAAAAAATCGATGTCAACTTATGAATTGAATGCAGTAATTTATAAATTAAATATGAAGTCATATATGGAGTAAATGGGAAAAACAGTTCAATTTAAGACAGAATTGGAAAATCGGTCACATATTTGTAATTATAAAATAGAACATGAAGAATTTGACCCAGATGAAATAATAGAAAAATATAAATTAAAAAGGTTTATTTTAGTTGTAAATGTATATGTGATGAATCAGAAAATAGTATTTAGATAAATAAACAATAGAGTTTAAGTTGAAGTAGGACAGTTTGTTAACCAACAGTAAAATGCTGACGCATTGGAGAAAATATTGGGTTATTTGATATAAAGATTAAGTTATATATTTTGTTAGGGCTTTTTATATGCAAATGGCAGAGATCGATCTATTATATAAATAAAACTATAATATATTTTTATGATAAGGTTTACACTGCTTTTCTTTTCTTTTTTTTTAATATCTACTTTAATAGTTATGGACACCTGGGGCTATTCACAGCAATTTTATTTTTTTAAAAAAATGATTCCATATTTTGCTTTACAATTTTATTTTTAATAATTTTGCCTTTCTCTACTTTTACTTAATTTAATTTATAGCACTTATTGTACATTTTACTGGATAAAAAGTTACTTGATTTTAAAGTTTCAGGTTTTTCTAAAAATCAGAGGCAATCTATAATATAATTGAACGTATTCCATTTAAAAATACTATCTTTTAGTTAGTTCATTTTCTTTATATTATTTCTTAACCTTAAATTTAGTTTCTATGTTAAAGGATGCATGAGGGTGTTATAAATCTTACATATATATATATATATATTAAACTAAGTGATTTCTAACATTATATATGTAAAATTCAAATTTGACAACAGAAGGGTGTTGAATGATTGATTTCACATATAAAGAGACATGATGAACACCACGAAAGGAAATGGCTCGTCAGAGAGACAAATGTTATAAAGAGAGAGATATTGAAGAATAAAATTTAGCAAAAATTAGTCTGACAAAAAGGATCAGCAAAGAGAAATCCTGACAAAAATGAACATAATTCATTTATTGTAACCTGTGTATAATCATAGATTCAAAAAGCTCACTCTTACTTCACTTTTATATCATTCTTTTATTAAATATTTTATTAATTTTAATATTTCTAATTATTACATAAATTGCGCTACTTAAAAAACGTTAATGTATTTAAAATTGATAGGAAGATACTTTAATCAGATTTACATACCCCATCTAATAAAATTTGTTATAATTATTTTATTATGTTAGATATTATTTTGTTGTATTAGGTAAATAAATAAATAGATAAATAAATATATGGATGTGTGGATAAATTTTTACTTATAGATATTTAGATGGGAACAACAAATATACAGATAGATAAATAAGTATGTAAAGGATAAAGATGGACAAAAAAATTCAGTGAATGACAGATATATATTGAATAAAATGAAATTCGTACCTAAATTGTAAACAGAGTAATATGATCACACTTTTGCTGCAGTACTATAGATTCATAGCAAATGACTATTTTAAAAAAACCAATTAAAGAGCAAAATTCCGTAGCATGTTCAGTTGTAATTGACTAAATTGATGATTTTTAAATGTTATTAGAATTAGAAATGTACTAAAGCTCTTTAACTATTTTTATCATTTAATTCATTATACACAATGACAATTTCCGGAGGACAATAATTATATCGAAAAAATTCTCATTATTAAAAAAAAGGAATTAAGCTAAGAAATAGATTTATATTTTTTTTATACAGACATATGCGTTGCTTCAAATGCTTAGACAAATTAGTTTTAGTCTGTGGTGAAGTAATAGAATATACAATGTGATGTTTATCGTCTTACTTTATTCTATCCTTAACATTATTTATCAATCTATTTTAAGATAGAGGTAATTAATAATTTGTAACGCGCATACTCATTACGTAAGTAATATATATTAAAGTCATTAATCTTGTGTTTAGATATGTAGACAGCTCTACTGTCGCATTTTTAGGCGCATAGCCTGAGAATTCAATCCAATATTAAATTCTTCACAATAATCTTTGTCAATTTTAAGTATAAATTAAGTAAAGAAAACAATTCCTTCTTAATTTTTATCTCAGTGTGCTTTAATTTGATTTTTTAATAAAATAACTTTTAATTTTATATAATAAACTCTCATTATAACACACATTTATTGAATATTTAATTAAGGTGACCAACGGTAATCTTTTATGGAGTTTTATACTCCTTTTTCGTGAACCGTACTCCTTTTAAAACCTGTACTCCAAAAATACTCCTTTACATTCTCTAGAAGGTGGGAAGAAATATTTTTGCATTGTAAACAAGAATATATCATCCACAAAAAAAAAAAAAAAAATATTGATTGAATGTGCACTAAGTTGCCCCGCTACTAATGCGTCTATATAGAGGGTATTTTAACTTGGTAATGATTACTGGAGCAGTGAAAAATCGTAACTACCCATAAGGACACTAGCTGTTGTAACGGTTAAAATCGACATGAGAGATGCAAGTTGTTTTGACGTTTGTGAACTATTGGAAGAAAATCCAGAATTATCCTAAAAAATTCATACAACCCCAAAACATGATTTGCAAAAATTAAAAGTTATATAAATTTAAAATATTAGAATTAATTGTTATATTATTTTAAAAATATATAGTCAAATAGAAAAGTGTCAGTTTTTATTCACAAACCCAATCACCGTTTCCAATAAAATTCCATTCAGCACTTCTTTTGTACAAGAAGTAGTTCGTCAACTCAGTTTAATATAATTCTCAATATTCTGCTTCTTATCTGTTGCACAATTATAATAAATAAAAATTACTGTACAAAACACGTTTAAATACTAAAAACTTATGCTCTAAAGGAATGCATGGTAAAACATGTATAAATCCTCTAACATTTAAAGGTTTTAAACAAGCAAAAACTCTCCATATAGTAGTGTCACCTTGTGCTAACCAGAGTAATCAATGGATGCCAGAAGGCTTGTGCATAAATCCCTATCTAGTGCCTACTCATCCAATAAAGGTTTTGTAATAAACTTGTAATCAAATTCTTTAAAATTTCTGATTACACAAACGTCTAAATATTTTAAACTCTGAAATTTTTTACAATCTACTGTCTACTGTAAACTTGCATTCTTTTTCAAACATATAAATATATATTTTTTCCAATTAATGTTTTTGGAATATATAAAAATGCATTGCCAACATATCTTTTACATATATCATCGCAATTCTTGTCGATATTGACGATATAATACAATTCTTGATCTCTGTGACTCAACAAACTGCACACATTAATGACTGCCAAACTCATTAATCAGACTTTTTTATGGAAAGAGTTTATATAATTGGCTAGCTGATTATCCTGATTAATTCATTCCAATAAGTCAATAATAAATCAACATTTTAGTTAATTTACTCATAACTTAAAAGCTTTTTAATGATATAATAGAATGTAAAGGATTTATTGATTTATATAATTCATATACATCACGCGAGATACATAATTCTTTGAGCGGAATTTTTTTTTTTTTTCATAATCAAGAATGAACTTCATAGAAAATTAATCAGGATTACAATATTTTGTTAAAATTGACATTATTAAAATTTATAATTGAAAGGTGCAAGAATTATTTGTAAATATAATTAGAAATAAGATATTAAGAATATTTTATGCTTTGCTAAAAAAAATTATGAATTGTTAAAAAAATTTCCGAATTATTTGCAGCATACAGATGGTAATAAATTTTAGTTTTAGGAAATTAATTTAAAATGTGTAAAAAATATATAAACATGCCTAATGTGGCTTTATTAATAAATCAACACCAAAGATAAGAGTAGCAACTTTTGACCTATACACCTTCTGGTGCACAAGATGTACGTTTCTGATAGATAACAACAACAGAAGGCATCCATCCAACTTTCAAAACAAATTAACCATAATAAAAAATAGGGATAGAATCATAGGAAACTCACATATATATACAGCCACATGGTCAGTATTAAAGCAACAATCAATGCTTCAGCTAGACAAATGAACACCCATCTTAACTACTAAGTATACTTTAAACAAAGAAAAACAAAAAACTGATACAAATCAGCAATTCTAATTTATAATTCTTAGATGTACTCATAAAAACTAATATTAAGATTCTCATTTAAATTTATGCAAATATGCAATTAATAAAAATCAATGTAATCAAAATTTAACACTAAAATTGAAATATATAATTATACGCCCATTATCAAAATTGTAACCCCCCCCATCTATGTAATCTTATACATCAACCCATTCAGTGAAATCAAACGACTGCCATGTGAACAAGCATGGGTATGAAAGCATATCATGTAAAATTTCTTTGGTTTAATAAAGTTCCTTTTTGAAACATTAATAAACTTTAGGTATGTGTTAGAATTTGGGTGTAAATTTGTGGACACATTTGTAAAAAATCCTCTCATAGAGATTAGTGTGGACATTGAGATGGCTTACAAGTTTATGGCTAAAAATGATGTGGTGATTAAGAAAATTTCTCCTTTGATAAAATAGAATACTTTTTCTGATTCATCAAATTAGTAAAATACAATTGTTCATAATTTTAAATAATATTAAAGGAGAGTGGTATTGAATATATAAAAGAAGATAAAGGCAATAGATTTATTATGATTGATAAAAATGTGTATAAAGACTATAATAACTGAAACACAGGCTTATTCTATACCTGTGTCTATATATGTAATATATAAGGTATATGAGCGCAGACTTTCAGATGAAATACGTATATTGGTGATTATTTATCTTTTCAGCATATATGTGCTTGAGTGTATCGGTGTTATTAGATAGAGTGGAGAGTGATGTGTCATCTGAAAGTCTGTGCTCATATACCCTATATATTATAAGACTATAATGAATCAGCAAATTGATAAATTGTGTTTTAAAAGGGTATAGGATAAAAATTATTAACATTGTTTCACCCCATAAATGAGCAAAGGATATATGAGAAAAGAATATTTGAAAATTTATCCATCACTTGCAATGGTGCTGTGATTATTTTCCATCATTAAATTGCATAAAGAGCACACACACATACTAGGTTGATGACTGATTTTAAAAAATTGCCATTATCATAAAGCATCTTAGATGACATTTAAATGATTCCAAGAGATAATGAATTTGGGTAAACTTGCTGTTAACACTTTGAAAAAATATTATGTTTTGCAAACAAGCTAATTATTTCATCACCTCTTTGATAAATGTGAATTATATGTATCAGTAGATTACCTATGGGTTATAGATATTAAAAAAAACTTTTCTTGAGTTATGGTGCAAATAAACATAGGTTAAAATTTATTATTGATCTATTAGAATGGCCAGATCAGATTGTTATGGCATGCCTTTTGAAATATTGATCATGGTATTACAGAATACTATTCAAATGAATATTTTTTAATGAAAAAGAGGTCAAGCATTGGTGGTCAAGAGGTCAGTGACAGCTGTTTTACAAACAGTTGTCCCAGGTTAGCGGGTTCGCTTCCCAGCTGATGCTATGACACATGAGAAAAAAAACAATTGTATTTGGAAATGAATGGGTTTATTTGAAAATTGTATATTATACAACCAATGTTGGTCAAAAATTGTGATCATAAATATAGAATATATGTTGAAATCTATTTGTATAAGGTAAATAGTATTAATTGTAAAATATATCTAAATGTTTGACTGAGAATTAATGTTTAAAGTGGATAATTAGCATGAAAATGTTTAGCATTTAAAATATTTAACATATGTCTATTCAAAAATGTAAACGAATTTTCTTTTTAAATATTTATAAAGCCTTTAAATATAGAAGGATCTATATATTTTTTACCGTGCATTCCTTTAAAGGATAAACTTTTAGCATTTAAATATTTTTTTTACCATAACTTTTTGATTGATAAGTATGAGAGAAATAAGAAGGAGAATATTGAAAATCATATGGAAGATTTAAAAAGGCATGAGCTACAACGATATTTTATTATATAAACATTTGAAATTATTTTCAAAAAAGTCAAATTAAACGTGGACAATTAGAATTAATACAGAATCGATAACTTTGTTCTATGTTCCTGATTAATAGTCTTGCATTGGTGGTCGAGAGGTCAGCGCGACTGCCTTGCACTTGCAGGCAGTTGCCCGGGTTGCGGGTTCGCGTCCCGGCCGATGCTATGACACTTAAAAAAAAATGAAAAAGATTATTTTTAAAGATTTCAACTCCAGATTGAGGTTCTCTCTGTTACTAGGTGATAAACAACAAATTACATATTATATTGCATGTTCTAATTTACTATGGTAACCCTAATACTACTTTATGCATGCTTTTGCGACAATACATTTGTCAGTAAAAAGATCTAAGTTTAATTCACAACTTTTGTTTATAATCATGAGAAAATTTCTGCATATGAGTATAGTTTTTAATTAATCAACTCATAGGAAAGAAAAATATAAAGGTGTGGTACATTACTAATTCTGCTAATGTTATAAATTAAAGATTTAGTTGTGTACAATCAAACATTCTACAGAATTTTGATTATTAAATATTAATTTAATAGTTTCTTCCATGATTCTGATGTATTTTTTTTTGAAAGAACACTTAGCAATTAATACTTTAAAGATATTATTACCCCCTTTAACACATTGTGATGGATGTGTTTTATTATATATATATATATATTGAAGCAGATGATCTGATGCTCAGATCCTGCTTCACAGCCCACATCCAATCTCCTACCATCTAACTGTATTCAAACCCACCTTTACGCACGTATATACATAGCTAATAATATATATATTTCTTTGCTCAGTATTATAACATAAATAATGTAAACGTATGTATTTTAATTAAAAATTTTATTTAATAATAATATTCTCATGTGTATGCGGGCGTAAATAATAAATATCTATATATTTCAGTGTAGGAGATTGTGAATAAATTAGTAGTTATATTATATATATAAGATATTATATATAAAATTTATTATTTTTTCATTTATAAGTTTGTAGGTCAGCGCGACTGCCTTGCACTTGCAGGCAGTTGCCCGGGTTGCGGGTTCGCGTCCCGGCCGATGCTATGACAATTTAAAAAAATGAAAAAGATTATTTTTAAACATTTCAACTCCAGATTGAGGTTCTCTCTGTTACTAGGTGATAAACAACAAATTATATATTATATTGCATGTTCTAATTTACTATGGTAACCCTAATACTACTTTATGCATGCTTTTGCGACAATACATTTGTCAGTAAAAAGGTCTAAGTTTAATTCACAACTTTTGTTTATAATCATGAGAAAATTTCTGCATGTGAGTATAGTTTTTAATTAATCAACTCATAGGAAAGAAAAATATAAAGGTGTGGTACATTACTAATTCTGCTAATGTTATAAATTAAAGATTTAGTTGTGTACAATCAAACATTCTACAGAATTTTGATTATTAAATATTAATTTAATAGTTTCTGCCATGATTCTGATGTATTTTTTTTTGAAAGAACACTTAGCAATTAATACTTTAAAGATATTATTACCCCCTTTAACACATTGTGATGGATGTGTTTTATTATATATATATTGAAGCAGATGATCTGATGCTCAGATCCTGCTTCACAGCCCACATCCAATCTCCTACCATCTAACTGTATTCAAACCCACCTTTACGCACGTATATACATAGCTAATAATATATATATATTTCTTTGCTCAGTATTATAACATAAATAATGTAAACGTATGTATTTTAATTTAAAATTTTATTTAATAATAATATTCTCATGTGTATGCGGGCATAAATAATAAATATCTATATATTTCAGTGTAGGAGATTGTGAATAAATTAGTAGTTATATTATATATATATATATATAAGATATTATATATAAAATTTATTATTTTTTCATTTATAAGTTTGTAGCCAGAAATGATGCAATCTTGTTAATAAGTCTCTCGAAAAACAATTATCCGGAAGACCCCTTAGATTAAAGTAAAAGATTACGATTTGGTAATAATAAAATAAACCCATTAGTGGAAATTGTCCATGCTAGCTTGTTTTAAAATCATGATATATTTTAAAACAATCGTTCGAGAAACTGCTAACAAACTTGCATTGTTTCAAACATCTTACTAGATAAGAGTATCTGGTCAAACTATTCCAGAGAAACCTTAAGTGCTTAAACCGCCTCAGGTCCAGCAGTAGTTGCTAAGTTACAGCTTCAAAATAAAAGTATATATACTGCTGAATTTGAATCCACAGGAGAAGACCATTAAATAACTAAGTTGCTATACATATTCCACGCCAGTTTTAATCCTCGCTCAATGTGTCGTGAGTAGGAAATTTTGCCTTGTCCCTCCGTTCTAATATGCTGTTCCCATGAACGAAGCTCTGCATCCCGTACTACTGAACTTTATGTATATTTTTCCAGTGAAAGTGAAGTGCTATCTCAAATAATAATGCTACCCTAGATCTAGTGAAATAATACCGATGGACTGATTCCTAGTGAAACGCTCTTCCAAATAATCAAGGTAAAAGAACTTTGACCGCTTATAATTCCTAAATCCTGCTTTCTCTGTAATATTTATATTTTAAACCATCTATATTAAATGTCTTCAAATATGTATTCTATAACTCTATATAACTAATCTATATTAAGCCTCCTATAAAATGTTTTTCCTTTTCTTTTAATTCCAAGCGGCAAATAATTTTCATTTACATTTATGTATTTATATTTTAAGATAAATACCAATAATATTCTAAAATCGCCAGCATATAATTCATTTTCGTTTCCCCACCCATCATTCACTGGGTAAATAATGTATAATTTGATCAAAACAAGTCTTGTTCGACTTGCCCAGGTGCTCGCGATTTTAGATAAACAAACTAATTATATTTTTCATGTTTACAGTAGAAAAACAGATTTGAAGCGCTATCTTTTATTCTTAAATTATATTATATATGTAAAACCCATCTTAGCTATTACCACCACCCACTTATTTTGTAATCATTTATATATTTTCACAAGGGCATTGATTAACCAAAATTGAGATTTATTAAATGTGTAAGAAGTAATGAATAATATTAAGTAACATAACATAAGGGGGATCTTAAGAGCTTAGTTTTATATTTAAGTATAATTATTATCCGTGTTTGCTTAATGAAGCCATATCATTACGCCGAATATTTCATAATTTGTGGGCAATAAATATGTTAGATAATCTTTAACCTTTAGAGTTTTGTTTATATTATATTATTAAGCGTTACGTGCATAAAGGCCATTTCGTATATATATATTTGTGCTTCTTTCTCACACGGAGGCATCCGCGAAGTCGGGCCCCATCGTCGTTCTTAATGTCCTTGAACCAGGCTGTAAAACCACCCTGGGGACATCCTTAGTCTTACGTGCATGCTTTATACGGGGATCGCTCTGGAAAATCCAGCCCAATAATGACATTGCTGACCACTCTTCGTCATCCATGATTCGCCTGTACTTCATTCCAGGGAATCTGGACTCTTTCGTTCATCAAACCAACCCTGCCTACGTTTGCAGAGGAAATCGGTCCACTTCGTTATTAAAAAATTCATGAAGCACACTCCAGGATCCATAATTGGACCGACCCAATCAGCCGCCATGCGCGCACCGCCTTTCAGTGTCTTATTAGTCGCCCAGAAGTATTCATAAGCCGTAATGAAATGATTTCTTTAGACAGACATATTTCCATTAGTTTTATATACGTATTAATGCGATAGATTTAGTATCGTTTATATAATTATTCATTACCCACCCCGCGCATTAATTATCTATCACTCCAATTAATAATAATATTAAATGAAACCAAACATATCTGCTTGTAAAAATATTATCTTTGTAAATTAAGTAAAATGCTCTTTTCGTCTCTGGGGGTGTAATAGTATTCCAGTAATGTATTCTAATAGCGCTTATTCATTAAATCACACATATATTATTGGCATAGCCGCAAATCTTATGTTATCATTAAATATGAATCAAACATATATAATACGTATGAGGCTCATGTCAGGTAAATAACCCAACATAATTTTGTTATTAATAAATCTTAAATATATATATCAAACTCGAACCATTGCTTTCTTTTAGTTAAGATAAAATATTAAGTTATAAGCTCAAATATGACTAGATGATCTCCGCTCAATACATAATTGATATGCTAGGTCATGAGCCTTTATTGCTCATAAAATATAACTAGTTATTAAGTTAATCTATCATAAGTTTATCCTAGAGTCTTTTTTGTGTCTCCGATGATCGATGCCGGCGGGTGAGAAGTAAATTAATCGATGTCATCGGGATTGTTGTTCATAATGTTATAGATCTGGGAAATAGGCAAATAGGGCAGAATTCATGAGTGTTCCTGACCTGTGTATCTTGCGCACGATTGGATTCGAGGTACTTTTGCCTAGATGCTAGATCTTGTTATGTGAACATACAATTCCGACCGGCACAATATATATATATATTATATTTAATGTTTTCACGGTTGCATATCAGTGTTTAATGGAAAATAATACATGGTACAGCCCCAAAAGTTATATATATATAAGATTTTCACTAATTAAAGATATAAATGATATACTCTGTGGCTTCATCTGTGAATGCTTTTGATTGTAAAATATACCAACGATTCAGTATATTCATAATCAAAATCATACGCAGATGAACTCTCATGGTATATCATTTATATATATATATATATAATTAAATATAATCAATTTAAAACAAAATTGAAATAGACAACTCACTATAAATAAAAATATTATTTAATATATCAATCTGGCTTTCATCCCTTAATGGAACCTTTTCAAGATGTTTCTTTTTTTTCAATCACATGACCAATTACCCAATAACAACTCCCTCCAATGGACATCATTTATATTACATTACAATAAATATAATTATTGAAATACATACATTAAATATTAATATATATATATATATACATAGAAACGATTAAACTTATTACTGTTATTTTCTCTCATAATATATATATATAAATGATAAAAAAAACAATAATAATAATCCCCATTATTTTTAAAATTATAACTCTAAAGTTTCCAATAATCTAACAATTCCCATTTTCACCCTAATTGTGCTGGATCTTTAACAATGTAAAAAAAATCATCTTGAAAAGATTCCATTGAGGAATGAAAGCTGGATTGATGTATTAAATAATTTTTTTATTTATAGTAAGTTATCTATTTCAATTTTGTTTTAAATTGATTATTTTTAATTTTCGGTATAGAATGGAACATTACAACAAATCTTAACATTGAAATTCGATTATTTAAAGTATATATATATTGAAATAGACATTTCATGTCTATCTCATAAATTACCATCCACTTTCATGCATAAAAGGACTACTTTCAAATAATGTATAAAGCAGTACAAAAAAGTAGATTTAAATTACTGTTAAATGAAACTAGAAAAAAATAATTTGATTATCATTAGTTGAAAGATTTAAAAGATAAGGAAATGTATTTTAATACATAATCGGAAAAATGAATGTTTGAGTAAACAACTAGAATGTTGCATTACTTAAAAAAAAACAATTTCTACAATTTATTTTAATTAAAAAAACAAAGATATTATACAGCTGCATTTTTGGTGAAAGACAATGTTTTTTTTTTTTAAAAAAAAAAAATAGATGTCAAGCGTTGTTAGCCGAGAGGTCATCGCACCCATTTTGCAAGCAAGTAGTTGGTAGCAGACGCGTGTGGGTTCGCGTCCTGGCCGATGCTATGACATGAAAAAAAATAATAGATAAAATTATAATTGTAATTTATGTCCGTCCCCCCCCCAAAAAAAAAAAATAGCTAAAAAGATAATTATAAGAAAAAAAATTTCATTCAGTATAATCATGAATCTAAGGTTTGATAATAACAAACAAAACAAAGCAAGGTAACGTTTTTTTTAAAAAAAATCTGAATCAATTAAAATGAGACAAAAATTGGATTACGATAATTTTATTATAAGAACAAAATATAGTAGCACTTTATTATATAAAAAAGTAGAAACATATTTTATTCTGTCTTGCATTGGTGGTCGAGAGGTCAGCACGACCACCTTGCACTTGGAGGCAGTTGCCTGGGTTGTGGGTTCGCGTCCCGGCCGATGCTATGACACTTAAAAAAAAAAGAAGCATAACATGACTTTCTATGGCTAGAAGCTTCAAGACTCTACCATCTGCATGAAATCTATCTTTGGAGCTCAGCATTGCATCTTGGATATCTTATTATAAAGAAGTTTCAACTTTTTGTTCAAATAAAAATCTATTTAATATGAGTCGGCAAGTAATTCTTAAAAAAAATATAATATGCAAAATTGTAAACGAAGGAAAAAAAGTTAAACTCTAAATGGAAAAATTTGCCTCCATTATGTACATGAATAGATTGATAAAGAAAAACCTAAGACATGAATTATATAAACTTCACAAAAATATTGCAAGAGATTTACAAAGAAACTTTTACTTTTATGCACTAGACATATATTGCTTGAATTACTTGTAAAAAAAAAAACACCTTCATATGATTTATACTTATTATTTAAGAACATTTCAAAACATTTGCTCCTACCTTTTAGAAGTATATATTTATTTAACTGATATTATTAGTTAACTTACAATGGCTACAATCAGAATCACATATCTGTATAAATTTTTAAACAGCTTAATTTCATCTAATTTTTAAAATTAAACTGGCATACATCATGGTACCATCCTATATCTCTACTATGCAAAAATCAAATTAATTTAAATTTTGGTTGCTTAGTTTAAATTCTATATTTATCATTCTGTTTTAGCAGTATATATGAGTTGTATTCTAGACAGTTATAAATTTAAACCATCTTTTGCAGAAAATGTTAATGTTTCTAATTTTTAAGACAAATACAATAAAACTTATTATAATTAATAACAATAATAAAAAGCAAATTTATTTTATCATAATAAGTGATTATAAGAAAGCAAATTGATTATAAAGAAGCTGTTACTGAATCAAGTTAAATAAAAATATTTTTTTTGTTTTATCTTTTACACTTTCATGGCTATACAAATAATTTTACATTTGTTGTAAATAATATATATAAAAAACCAAATTTGAATCAATAATTATATAAAACAAATACTTATTCTAGGAATAGTATGATATGGAACTCCACAAAAACACGTATCAATTGCAGGTTAATCATGAATATATGTAATTTGAAGAATGATTTAATTTATAATTATTTCAAAATAATCCAAATTTGATACACAGTTTCATTTATTTTAATTAATAAATTCTATAAAACAAAATGCTAAGTATTTTTTTAATTTGATGTCAGTTTAAAAAAGTTAGATCTTCACAGGTAATCACTTTTAAATACAAACAAATAGGATTCAAAAACATATCTAAAATATATTATTTTAAGTATAAGAATGTGATAATATTTTAAGCTGAAATATAATTTTAAGATGTAGATGATTTATCATAAAAACACAATAATCATAATATCAATATATCATATAGATATAGTGTGTGAGCATGCCTACAGAATTGTGTGTGTATCCAAAGAATGCCTAAAACTTAAAATAAGACACAGCAAGAGAATCACTTGACTTTTAATTAAGAAAATAAATTGTCAAATGAGATCAACTATTATCTTGTATTAAGATTTTCACCCTTGCATTAATTAAAGATGACAAATAATATGTATTTTTACTTTTGAACTTTATTATATAGTAACCATTATTTACAAGCTTTTGTTTATAGTTGTGTATATTCAAAGAAAATATTTGAAACACCGCATAGATATATTTTTTTCAGCCACACTCTCATTTTAAATTAACAAAATCTTGAATCTATGGGATATATTTTAAATATATTATATAGATTTAGCTAGCATCATGCATTATTTCTATTAAAAGAAAAGAATGTTGTATATTTAAGAGTCAAAACATCTAAGTAATAAGATTAATTTTATAAGAGATATAGCCCCAAAAATGAATGCTCTATTGATTATTAGTTTATAAAGATATAAAATGAATTACTTGTATTTATTTATCCTACACTGTAAGTGTACTGGCTGATTAAACATTATTTTGAGATATGAATGATTATGAACATATTGTATCTAAATAAATGGATTATCATTCTAATGAGCATTGATATGTGGAATTATACACTGCATACATTAGACATATTGGATATTTAGTCCTTTCAATTAAGGCCTGCTCACATTATATTAAATGCTATGCCTTTGCATTTAACATTTACACAATTAGATCATGTATACATGTTGAATATATTTTGAAGATGATTAAATGTTATAATTTGTTTTACCTGACATTTTACACATGATTGTAAAACGTAAATAGAATTATGATGTAAAATGAAAATCACTATAGAATGAAACAGTTTATTGCTAAATTTGAAAAATATAGTTCAATGTGAATTTATTAACGCTAATAAAGAATACAGTTTAAATTAGTTTGAGAGTTATTAAAAAGAAAAATGGATTATTAATTCTTTTACATAAAATATGAGAGAAATAAATTAAATAGAAAAGAGATAATTAAAATGTCATATTTTAAATTTATATAAAAATGTCAATAAAATAATATGGATAATTTGAAATTTAAAAAATTAAATACTCTAATATCTTGAATTTCTAATCTCGAAATAAGTTGTTTTATTTAGTTCTTTATTTAAACATTGTTAGAATTCTATTATTATCTGAATATTATTTGATCAGAATATTAATTCCATGATTAAAATATCTACTTCATATGTCTAAAACATCAATCATATTTTTAATTTCTTCTGCCAAAAAAACAAATCTCAATAAAGTTCTCAAATTCCAATTTATTAGTATTTTCTTAATGAAGATTTAGCAGAAAGTGATCGGTGTCTTACTTTTCCCAATACTTCTGGATCTTGGATTCCAAATTTAATGCTCAATAAGCAACTATTAAATGTAGTCATTCGTATATAATTTTTTATCATGAGATATCCAAAGATCTTCAATATAATGTTTTGTCATTGGCTTCTACATTCTCAAGACATTGACTATAATAAGGTTTACGTACCTTCATCCACTATCCTAAGACATTGTTGCTATAATAGAGAAGGACTCTTTATACCAAGAGTCAATGCTCAGTATCTATTTAGATAAAACAAGGTAAACTATATGGAAATGATGGTGAAAGTTAAGTAGAGAGATTTAAATTACTTAGGATACCTCAATATGTAAAATATATTAAAATAAACCAGTCAGAAACAGGTTATTTTAAGGTGTTTATATTAATTCTCCAATAAATGCCCTTTTTATAAGAAGTATGTGATTGTAATTTTATAATATATGTTAACAGTATATCTTTTTGATGTTTAGCATTAATAATCTGCAACTTCTCACAGAAAAGTGAACTGTGTTTGTCTAGTAAAAGATTTTAACTGTATCTTGTATTTGAAATTTTGAGATAAAAAATAAAGAAATATAAACAGAAATATTTTCCTATCACATTCGAAACTTATCTAACACAAATTACTTTTTCCAAGCTCAGTTATATAGTACCGGTTTCAATAATTCTAACATCTAATTTTGTCTAGAAATACACTAAGAAATTTAGTTTAATAAAACAAGTAAGATTTAGGCTAACAAATAAGTATATTTTAAAAATTTAAAAATGCTACAAGAATTACTATTATCATATTTTTTTTTGTTGTAGTCATTATTACAGAATTTCATTATTTATTTTGTTTTAAAAAAAAATCGGTAAAATAAAAGTAATGATGACATGTAATTTTGATTAAGTGCTTTCTAATACACCCCCCCCCCCATAATTTAATAAAATTATTTATAATAAACGTTTAGTTTAAACTACATCTTATTAAATACAAATATATATTTAAATAAGATCTATCTATCTGTCTGTCGTGTTTTTTTTTTTTTTTTTCTTCCTCCTCCTCCTTCCTTTCTCCCTTTTTTCTCTATCTATCTATCTATCTATCTATCTATCTATCTATCTATCTATCTATCTATCTATCTCTCTCTATCTATCTATCTATCTATCTATCTCCCCCCTTCTCTCCCTTCCTTCCTTCCAACTATCTATCTATCTATCTATCTATCTATCTATCTATCTATCTATCTATCTATCTATCTATCTATCTATCTATCTATCTATCTATCTATCTATCTATCTATCTATCTATCTATCTACTTACCCACTTATCTATCTAGCAATTTACTTATTTACCTACCTATCAACGAATTACTTTAACTGCATAACAACCTATCTATCATTTATCTATCTATAATATCTATCTACCCATCCACCTATTTACCTACCAACTTACCTATTTACTCTCTACACACCTACCCATCTCTCTACCTTCATAACAACCTATATATCTACCTATAAATCTAGTTATCTATCTGTTTGTCTGTCTATATATCTAGTTATCTATCTGCCTGCCTATCTATCTATATACCTATCTATCTGACTATCCATTTATTTGTTTATATATTTATCTATCCATCTGTTAATCTTCCTATCTTCATTCTAACTTGATTGACTATCTATCTATGTATGAATCTTTTTATTTATGTTACTGCTGTATGTATATATATATATATAAATAATGAAAATCATGTACCGTAAAACATATCACTTGTTAATATTACCAAAATTTAAAATATTTTGTTTGTGAGAGATAGCAGGTTGATATATATAAGTAGATCATTTATCTTTTTTACGTGTGTGTGGCCATGTGTGTCAGTTGTATAAGATGAGTGGATAGCTGTAAGGAGCTTGAAAGTCTGAGTTCAAGACTCTTCTATTCAGCCTGGAAAACTTCCCATTCCTTTTCTGTATATTTAAATGGATATATTAAGGGTTGAACATGTGAGGAGTCATTGAGCTTTACATGGGTATGACAGTAAAATTAGCATCAACAAGGGGTTTGAGCATTCCATCCTCAGATTTTCAATGATGTGAATGGCTAAAGACTTGGAGTGGAGATTAAAACTTGTCAATTAAAGTTTGAAGATTTGCTATCTTATTACAAACTAAGCACTGATTGTATATATGTGTGGGAGATGGTGATCTGACCCAATTGTTGAGTGCGGTTCAGTACAATGCATGCACTGGAGATCATTTATTTTTTTCATATGTGTGGGGTCATGTGTGTCGGTTGTATAAGATGGAGTCAATAGATATAGGGAGTTTGAAAGTCTGAGTTCCAGTTCTTTCTAATTACATTGTTTAATATAGATCATACACATGTATGTATATATATATGAAAAACAAAAACAAGTTATAAATCACGTAACTTGCTATCACTTGCATTTATGATCAATAGATGGACCTTTACCAAAATCTCCAAACAAGCGTATTTTTGTTTACATAAACATCAAAAGAGTCAGAATTAACTATCTCTTTCATTGGCTCCACCCTCAGATCAGCTGATTTCAAGCTAATTTGCTATCATCAGCGAAGGATAGGGCTAGAAACTAGATCTAAACACTAACTCCAAAGTGTTTATGCAACAAGTTCCTATCAGTTTGCAAGCATGAATTTTTTAGACATGTAATGTCTTCAAACCCAGCCTAACAAGCCAGATAGCTACATGGGTCTGATATCAGTTCAGTTACACCACATAGTCAAAGCCTCTGCAATATATATCATTGCAAAAACCTTTAAAGGTACATTTATGAAAAACAAAAACAAGTTATAAATCATGTAACTTGCTATCGCTTGCATTTATGATCAATAGATGGAGCTTTACCAAAACCTCCGAACAAGCGTATTTTTGTTTACATAAACATCAAAAGAGTCAGAATTAACTATCTCTTTCATTGGCTCCACCTTCAGATCATCTGATTTCAAGCTAATTTGCTATCATCAGTGAAGGATAGGGCTAGAAACTAGATCTAAACACTAACTCCAAAGTGTTTATGCAACAAGTTTCTATCAGTTTGCAAGCATGAATTTTTTAAACATGTAATGTCTTCAAAATGCTACTTTTAAAATGTACCTTTAAAGGTTTTTGCAATGATATATATTGTAGAGGCTTTTACTATGTGGTGAATCTGAACTGATATTAGACCCATGTAGCTGTCTGGCTTGTTAGGCTGGGTTTGAAGACATTATGTGTCTAAAAAATTCATGCTTGCAAACTGATATGAACTTGTTGCATAAACGCTTTGGAGTTAGTGTTCAGATCTAGTTTCTAGCCCTATCCTTCACTGATGATAGCAAATTAGCTTGAAATCAGCTGATCTGAAGGTGGAGCCAATGAAATAGATAGTTAATTCTGACTCTTTTTTTATGTAAACAAAAATATGCTTGTTTGGAGATTTTGGTAAAGCTCCATCTATTGATCATAAATGCGATAGCAAGATACGTGATTTATAACTTGTTGTTTTTCATAAATGTACCTTTAAAGGTTTTTGCAATGATATATATTGCAGAGGCTTTGACTATGTGGTGAAACTGAACTGATATCAGACCCATGTAGCTATCTGGCTTGTTAGGCTGGGTTTGAAGACATTATATGTCTAAAAAATTCATGCTTGCAAACTGATATGAACTTGTTGCATAAAAACTTTGGAGTTAGTGTTCAGATCTAGTTTCTAGCCCTATCCTTCACTGATGATAGCAAATAAGCTTGAAATCAGCTGATCTGAAGGTGAAGCCAACAAAAGAGATAGTGAATTCTGACTCTTTTGACGTTTATGTAAACAAAAATATGCTTGTTCGGAGGTTTTGGTAAAGCTCCACCTATTGATCATATATATATATATATATATAGCATTGTATAATATATATATATATGATTGCACATAAATGTCAAATTAAAACACTATAAATCTTCTTAAAAACAATCTCTTTTTATAACTAAAATGAATATATAATTTTTTGTTTAAATAATTTATGAGGGTGATGATATTGAAAAAAAAACATGTTCTTTTTTTAAATTTTCGTGAAAGAAAATTAGAAAAAAATTACTGTTTTTTTTATTTTATTCTGCAAGATAATTTTATTATAATTATATATTATTTTTAGTAATATCAACCTTCCAATTATATATTATTTTGAGTAATATCAAATTTCCAAAATTTATTGTTAATTAAAAGAAATATTTTTGATAAAGAGTTAAATATTTGTTTATCAAATTTGATCATTTTAGTTATTAATTAGGAGGTGATTCAAATTTGTTCTTTGTAATAATACCCTCTACGATGCCTTGATATTAATAAAAATAATCAGATTACAAAAGATATATATTAGCTGTTGCAGAGAGAGAATTTTAAAGTAGTTATTAAATTACCATATTTTCCAGCATATAGAATGCACTTTTTTTTACCTCAAAATATGCTTAAAATCTGGAGTGCATGTTATCTAGCAGAAACAAAATTATGAGTTGAAATTTCTGTCAGTCTAAAATTTCTGGTTTATATATATATATATATATATATATATATATATATATATAAATATATATATATATATATATTGTGACCTTCTGGTTTGGAACCAGAAATAGTCATGTAGTAGTGTGGTAGTATATCAGTAATATCTGATATAATCCTCTTTTAAAAAAAATGAAATAATGTGAAATTTTTAAAAAAATTCTTATTTTGACTTAAAACTGTAATCAAAAGTAAGTGTAGGTATAATTAAAAAGATTTCTTAAATGTTTAGTATCTTGTTTTGGGGTATAATCAGTGATAGAATAGGGGAGTAGCTTGTTGCATGTATAGTCAGTACAGTTTGAGTTGATGCTTACTTGTTTTATTTGTTTATAGAACAGTATTCAGTTTTGTTAGAATGATTTTCTAGTCCATTTGTTTTGTACATTTTAATATATATAGCATAAACAGTAAAATATGTTTCACTCATCATCATTCACATTGTCATTTAGTCAGTATAGTATAATACCTATAGCATATTACTACTGAATATTCATGCATTATCCAGCTTCATTTTTCATTCATATGTTTTGTTAAACCATTAAATATCCCACATCACATTCAAATATTTAATTTTAGCAATAGTAGTATTAAAAAACTGACTTAATTACATTTTAAATAAATTCATGAATTATGGACTGGTGGATATGACAAATACTGTAAAATATTTTATTTATTAAAACAATTGTCATCAGTTTTACTCTACTGCTTTAAAAATATTTAATTATTAGTTCAATATTTTTTTTCCTGATTTAGTTAAAAGTCAAAATAATTATTTTTTCACCTCTATTTTTTTTTTACTGTCTCAAGTTTTTGCATAATTAAGTAAGTTTCCAAGTGGGAGGAGCGATTGACAATCTTTTTCTGATGATGTTACCAGTTGTAAACAATTGGAAGAGAATAAGGTGATGTAATGATTATTAAAAAAATCTATAAAAGTCAATTGTTAGTACTTTTAAGAGGGCAGAGTCAATTATTATTACTTTTGAAGAAGTCAGTCAATTATTAAAACTTTCACGGGGGCAATTATAGCTAACCAAGGACAGCTATAACTAAGTTTATTTGGCAAAGTTTAATAGTGAAATTATTTTTCCTCTTCCAGAGTTCAAGTTGAAAATTTAAATATATTATTTGTTTGTGAAATGTGTACTTAAAAACCACTAAAAGATACATCAATTTTGCTCCCAGCTGATCATTTAAATTGTCCCAACGTTATGCTAAAGTACATGTAAGTGTTATATTCTATTATTCAAGATAAATTGTTATTATTTAGGAAATGGGAATGCTTGATAGAATTGTAAAATTATTTTCTTTAAATTTAAACTTAACAGGAAAGGATAAAAGAATGTCTGTTTATTTTATAACAATTAATTTTTTAAGTTTTAATCATACTATGATGCGTCGTTTATATGTGGGAAAGATGTGAACTGTTATTAAACATTTTCAGAACTTTAATAAACAAATTTCATGCTACATATAAAAAAAAATTCAAAAATATACACAAGAATTATATAATTTTATTGGTATATTTATTGGAATAGTAGACGTTTATTTCTACTTTTACTCATTGAAGGAGACAAAAATTAAGTGTGCAAAAGAAATGAACAATTGATATTACCTGTTTTCTAAAATTAATATGTGAAATAAATGATAAAATGGATAAACTTATATGTTTCCACTTATTAAAGGCATTTTAAAATTTCATTAATGAATAGGAAATATTACCTTATATGTCTTAAAGTGTGCATTGCCTAATTAATGTTTCCTAATACACAGCGTTAACAGGAATTCATAGCAAACCGCTAGAACATTGAACCTGTTATTCTAAATTAAAAATAATATTGTTTCATTTCTCCTGCAGGAATTGTGCCATTCTGTGTCAATATTTGTCTTATGCATTATAATTATTTTCCTTATCTATTTGGAGACATGACAAGGAAAGTCATGTAAAAACTTTTATAAACTTTTCATTTCATTTGGAAGAAAAGAAAAAAAGAAGAGAACTTTATTTTATGTAATGTTATTTAGATAGGTAGTGTTAGTTAAATATGTTTATTATATGTATTATTATTATTTTTTTTCAAGAACATCTCATAGATAGCATAATTAAAGAACACATTATGTTGGTAATTTTATATTATTGTTATTATTTAAGATAAATTGGGATGTGTGTTATTACACAAGTATGCTAAAATAAATGGAAGAATCCATTTATAGCTCAATAGGGGTGAATAATTATTTTAAAAAAAAGAGTTCATTATATTAAATCTTACCGTATATTTTTCTTTATAAATTAGAAAACCATTATTTTCAATAATTATTTCATCTATAATATACAATTTTCATTATTTATCTAGATTCAATTTTACTACAAATTTATGCCAATATCAATATTAATGCATTATAAAAAAATTATTTTGTCTTACTTTGTCTACAGTAATTACTACTTTGTTCTCCAACCATTCTTATAACATTACCAAGTTCTAAATGTTGTCAGATATGAGATATTTATTCTTTATTAATTCTAGCAGTAATAATTAATATTTTAATAGTAATTCTTTGCTTACTGCGATTTTAAATGGTCTGTATATTCTTTTGCTTATATGTGTGTGTGTCCATTATTAAACTTATTTATAATTATATGTAATTGCAAGTAAAAATGATTTTAAATCAATCAGATTCGGAAGGAAAAGATGATCAATCATTTTGAAGAATTAGAAAGTTATTTAAGAGAGAATTATTATTTCTTTGTTGTGACAGAATGAAAAGTATTTTTGTGGCTATATGCTATAAAGTTCACAATATTTTATATTTAATATGGGTAGTTTGCCCAGTGCAGTGTAGTGTAGTGTATGGAATTAAGTATTCCTTTTCTTATCCATGTATTGGAGTATTTTGATAGGAGTGGATTGAATCCTCCTTTTATATTTGATATATTGAATTAATTGTGTATGAAGCTAGAGATGTTATCTCCCTAATTTTCATTTGGTGATGAGTTATTCCACCAGTTATTTAGTCTTAAAGATAGACTTGGAAGTTATTGTTGTATTTACCCGTTTTGAATTATAAAAATCTTTTATCCCATGTGTGTATTGGATGTTTTCCAGCTTATGCTATAGCCTAGTGTTTGATAGTTTATGGATAAAAAGAATAATAAAAGGAAAGTATAGTGTCTTATAAAACATCTGTATTGTAGTTAATAAATAAAGATTGACTGATCTTCGCTTTCATCCGTATTATGATTATATTGAAATATTCATAAGCAAACCGATTAGATTGATTAACATTATTTATTTATTTTCTTTGACACACAGCATAATACAGATTCATGCACAAATTGTTAATTTTGAGATATAAAAAAATTCATTATTAATGTATAACTTATCATATTTAAAAACATTTGTAGTAATCATTTAAGCTTCATCTTATTGATTTTTATCATTTAATCATAATTTGCATAAATAATCAAGCAAAGATAGGACATAATGAATACAAGGATTTACTTTATTTTGGCAAAGCAGAACCTAGTTATTCAATAGAATACTGTACTTTAAAATTACAAAGAAAAATACATTTAATTAATAGAAGTATTTATTTTCTTTGGTAAGATAGTCCAATATTATTTTTAGTTTAAATCCCCTTATTTTAATTTTAGTTAAGATACTTTCTGCAAAATCTTAATTTGTTCAGTGTAATTAGAATATTAATCTATGTTGTTGTCAGTGGTAAATGAATGTTATCCAGCAAAATGCTGAGTATAAGATAATTTAGTAATCAGTTACTAAACGTGTAAGGTCATATTTATTTTTTTTATTTTTGTATAAGTCTATCAGAAATCACTGATAGCTAAAAAGCCATTTCTTTTATAGCAAATGATATAGATTTATTTAGTTCATTTAATGTTTAAAATAAAAATGTTTTACCAATCTATCAAAATGTTCTGATGAATGAAATATAGTAGATGTAAAAAGTTAACGAATCATGTTGTATTATATCTTCTTGTATAATCTGTACTCAATGATATTAAATCTCTTTGGAATTTGTGTTCATACCAATAAAAGAAAAGTAAATGTTGATTTAACTATTTTCTAATTGATTAATAAATATGTTGTTATCTAAATTTGTATTTGGAGTTTCTTCTATAGCATTCATTCGTGTTTCACACTTCCACACATGCTTATACATTTATTTTATTTAATGTAACATAATTGTATTTTATTTAATTATAATAAATCTCTAGATATGATGATGTTGATTTCCTTGATTCAAACACTATATGAGATGCCCATTACCTACTGATCATTTTTAAAAGGGTTTTGTTATTTAATAATTTTGTTTAGATGATGAATTGAAATCAAAATGTGCCTGATTTCTTTCATTATCTAACTGCAAGTATCTAATTAGAGTATTGTTTGGTTTATAATATTATTTTCATAGTGTTAAATAATAATATTGGTATCAAAATGTTAGATCAAGCCATACCATAAGTTAATTCCCTGAGATCTTCAATTTTAATTTAGATTAGATAATAAATTCATTTAGCCAGATTAGAATAGTGAGTAATTAAAATTTAGTAATGATAAGTTTAGTTTGAGTTTAGATCTAGTGAATTATACATTACGATTTCTGAAATATTTTTATTTTTAGTTATTAGTTTAATTGTATAATATGGTAGAGGTTGTTCAGTGCATATGGATTATGGGAGGAGGTGAAATATAGAGTATTATTAATTAATTTTAGCTAATAGAAATTTACCAATTTAATTTTTGTTTAGCATAGAACTTGATAGATGTTTATTCCTATTAGTTATAATATTTTCTCCCACATCTAATGTACATTGTACACCTCTGTATCCCTCAACTGAGTTAGTTTTAGGTGAAAGCTTTAATTAAGAGCCTCATGAATAGGTTTAGGTAAAGTTAAATAAATATTTTATTCTATGATTCATAGAATTGGTGCCCCCGGGTAATTGTTAGTGTTGGTGATAGGTGTGAGGGGTTACAATATATATATATATATATATATCACACACATATATATATATATATATATATGTGTGTGTGTGTGTGTGTGTGTGTTTGTGCATGTTCATCCTAAGGGCTGGATAGTTGTGGATAGACAAAGTGTGGTCTATGCATCCTGGTAGTCTGTTCAAAAAACCAGCCTTGCTAGTTAATATGAGATCAGTTTCAAAATCACAGAACAGAAACTGTGAAAAATAAAATCAACCAATTGAAAACTCTGTCATAATTCCAGGTGACCTAACAAGTCAGTTTCAACTTTTGGATATCTGGATTAATAAACCATTTAAAAGATTCATGAAGGAGAAATGGAATAGTTGGATGTAGTTTATAGATTTTTTAAGTGATATAATCAGGAAGAAGAAAGAGGCCTAGCATTTTGCAAATTTGTGAATAGATCAAAACTTTATGAGAGGCTGTGAAATATGAGACAGTTGTAAAGTCATTTAAGAAATGTGGAATTAATAACTTATTTGATGGCAAAGAATATGATTTTTTATATGAAAAATTAGTTTCTGAAGAAGAGGCTTCAAGTGATTCTTCATTAAACTCTGGAGCTGAATTTCTAAGTTTTGAGGAGGAAGATTAAAAGGCACCTAACTACAGTGTTTCCTAAGTACATTTTTTCTAGACATAAATAATAATAAAATTAGTACAATACCTCACTTTTGAAATGTGTATAAAAAGTGTGTATCATGCCAAAAAATAGTCTATTCTGGAATAAAATTGCAAGCCAAAAGAAAATGACAATAGAACATGTCCAGTTAATGCAAAGACAGAACGAGCAAGTAACTGCTTTTAAATAGAACTGTAAAAATATACCATGGGTTAAAAAATGTATAATTATATATGTACAAAAAAATCAAGTCAGATGTCACATGAACTAATTTAATAAGCTTGTATTACAAAAGTTATATATAGAGCTCGCAAATAAGCTCTTAACAAGCCAGAAGCAGAAATCGGTCTGGAGTTGGGGATATTCTGCAAAACTTGTTAAGAGCTTATTTGCAAGCTCTATGTATAACAATTATATATAAATGCAATACAGAGAGTGTACCAATAGCTCAAACAAGCTCTTAATTAATAAGTGCAGTATAAGAAAATATTTAAAATCTCAATACAGAATACTCTCATCTCCAGACTAACTAAGAGCTTGTTTGAGCTATTGGAACGCTCTCTGTATTGCATTTTTGTAATTAAAAATAATGTGACGTTATATATGACTTGCTTTATTAATTATTACAACAATTATATACAGATATATTCACATTTTTTAAATAATAGGGATTATTGTTAATTATATTGAATGGTAAATAAAATATATTCAATATTCTCAAAATATGGAGACATATGTTTATAAAATAACATTTATAAAAATGTAAGTTCTGATAATTAATATAATATATTTAAGACAATCATATATATATATATATACCTTCATTTTTACTAACTATATATTGTTGGTAATTGCAGATATTGCTGTCTAAATATGGTCTTAGTTCTTTATTCTTAATTTAAAATTCCTTTTACATATATATACTGTGATTTTTTTTTCTGTATTTACTATTTATGAGCAGAAAGGAGTTGAGTGTTTCTATTGAGTTCTAATAACGTGGAACTGGGGAATATAAAAGAAAGCACTTATTGTAGTGTAGTAGCAATGTCTAGAGATCAGATAGTGCCTGAAACATACACAGTTTTTTTTCTAAAGAAATAATTATAGAAACAATGTAGATTCTTTATGTATTTTATATTCTATATTTTTGCAGTCCTATATAAAGCTTCATGTCTATAAACATATAGGATCTAAATGATACCCAAATTTTGGAACATATTAGATACACCAATAGATTAGAACAGCAAGTTATACCTTTAAAGCAATAAAAAAAAATTGCATTGGTAATGTTTTAATACCTTAATTGTAATTCAACTTCAGTAATTTTAAACATACATCCATGTGTAAAAATTTTAAAAATTAAAAAAATATTTTTATACACGAATGTATGATTAACACTTGAAAATGACATGCATTTAAGGAGGCAAAACATAACCTATACAAAATAAAATTTAAAGTGCTTTTAATAATAGATGCAAAGAAGAGCAAATATGAAAATAACAATAATACATTAAAAATATCACTGAAATAGATGAAAGCCAATAGTTTGCAGCAAGTGTAAAAAAATTACTGAGACTTATTAATGCAAATAATATTTATCTATCTACTTTCCTATTTATTAATCTATCCATACATCTTTTTATCTATCAATCTATTTACATATTGATTGACTTATTTCTCCATCTAGCCATCTATCTATCTATCTATTTGTATCTAACTATTTTTTATCATTATTTATCTGGCAGGTTATCTACTTGGTTATCATTCTATATATCAATGAATCTATCTATCCTTATGACTATCCATTTATTCATTCAGTATTTGGACCTATTTAACTAAACATATGTTATTTTTATTTAATTTATAAGCCCTATATTTTTCAAATAGTATTTACTTAATAATAGTTTAATAAACAAATGATTTTAAATCACTCTTTATTACATTTTTAAACCCAACTTTAAATTTCATTTAAAATGTAAATATTCCTATCAACTTTTGCAAATTGGCATTATAATTATTTTTTTATTCACTATTAATTAGGTCTTACAAGGAAAATGATGTTAGGTTAATCTACTTTCAAAGACATGCAGTAAATTATCAGCTATCAGAAAATAAGTATCTATTAATCTGCATATTTATTAATCTATATATTTACTTACTTATCCTATCTATCTATCTATCTATCTATCTATCTATCTATCTATCTATCTATCTATCTATCTATCTATCTATCTATCTATCTATCTATCTATCTATCTATCTATCTATCTATCTATCTATCTATCTATCTATCTATCTATCTATCTATCTATCTATCTATCTATCTATCTATCTATCTATCTATCTATCTATCTATCTATCTATCTATCTATCTATCTATCTATCTATCTATCTATCTATCTATCTATCTATCTATCTATCTATCTCTATCTATCTATCTATCTATCTATCTATCTATCTATCTATCTATCTATCTATCTCTATCTATCTGTCTGTCTGTCTGTCTGTCTGTCTGTCTGCTTATTTATCAAAGTCATAGTAGGTGTGCTATGTTACTGATAGTAACCTGTATATTCATTTAGCCTAATAGGCAATATATATATATATATATATATATATATATATATATATATATATTCTAACCATGCCATTTGCAGTCTCACTTCTGGGGCAATATAATATTAAATAAAATGGGTTAGCTCAGTTAATGATTATGTTTGGTTAAATGCAAATAATTAATGAATAAAATATTCTGCATTAGTATTAAATGTTCTTATTAGCTCAAATTCAAAAATAAGAATAAGGTTCTGTTTATAAAATAAATTAAATAAGTATTTAATTATATCATGAGACTTGGAAGTGAAAATACAGATGACAAGAAAGATTACATTAAGCCAATATCCCACAAGATACCACATCAATGGCATAAGATTAAGAGTAAACTAATAATTAAATTTTAATCTCTTATTTATAATAATTTAGCTCAATAAAATCTCAGGTTCATAAAAACTATTCTAAGTTAATTAAAATCACTGTAGTAAAACATGATAAGAAATTTTTATGTCATACTCTTACTACACTTAACTAATAATAACAAATAATAATAATATTCTTCATTGTATGAACTAATTCTGTATATCTTTTTCTTCACTATAATTTTATAACTATAATAAAATAATAAAAAATACTATAATATAATCTTTTATCTTCCTATAATAACATAATAAATATGTGGTATCATTTGGTAATCTGAAAAATATATGTGTGGCAATGGATAGCATTATAATTCAATGTACCATTATAATAATCAATTTATGACCATAAGATAATGTAAAATGTGATTACTTAAATAAATAAATACCAAGAAAAATATTCAAATTCTTAAAATAATTCTTTATTTATTTTTGTGCAAAAATATTATGTTTGATTCAATGACTCTGTGTTTTAGATGCATTGTGATGGGAAAAAGAAATAACCAGAACACACAAAATTTTGAAAAACTAATTTAACAAAGTTTTATTATAACACTAAAACAAAATAACAATTTATTTACAATATTTACATTTTGATATCCTAAATTTGCACTGTTATACATTTTTATTTACAACCTAGTTAAGTCTTCACTCTGACTTAAAGTAATAATAATAAAACAATACAATTTTATTGATCTCTTTGTGATCAATCTTATGATAAAATTACATTTATTTATACTTATTTAAAACATATCATATCTTTTAACTATTATTCAACTATGCTTCTTTTTTTATTAAAAAAAACATCTATTGAAACATAGTATGGAAAAACAAAATAATAATATCGAGCATGGATATCTTTCAGTAGACAATTTCATTTTACAATGTTAAAAGATATCATATAAAATATCTATTGATAATTTATTACTAAATTGGGTGGATATAATTGTTCACTACACTATGATTATTAAATATAATATATCCCATTTAATATTATTCTAATACTATATAGTTGTAATCACTGATATATTCCCTATTATTTAATAAATATAAAATTGTATCTATGCTTATTGTTTATATCATTTTACTTTATAACATTATATCCTAAAAATATGCAATACTCATTAAAAATGAATTAAAATATTTAAAAGTTATTTAATATTTCAAAAGCAACTTTGCTTTACATATTTTATTCCTGAAATTTATTTTATTTTCCAAAATAAAATCTAAAAAACATATTTTATGATTCTTTTTCCTTTTGGATGTGTTGGATTTTCAATTCCAATTTGCACAAACTATACTTCTTCTTACAACTAAATGAACTTATCTTATTCAGACAATAGCATATCTTAAACTCTAAATTATCTATTATTTCTTTTAAAATATACCATACTGTGCAATGTAGTTACTTTGGAAATCTAGATAGTGAATAGATGTGTAGGCCTAGGGAAGAAAAACTAGAGTATAACTCATAGCACATATCGGAGAAAATACCATGGCACAGGGTATCTATAAGAAATAGAGGCATGACCTATTCTGTCTAATGTCCTCCAATATTACCAATGATGTCAAAGCTATTCCTTCAGCTTTATTGAAACATAAATACTTAAAAAATAGACACTGCCCACAAATAAATATACACCTACAGGGCTTTGTTAACTGGATTGTATATCTACTAAGATTACAAAATACTATTCATATTCCCTTATTACATCCTATCTTAATATCATCTCTTGGGTTCATGTTTATAATATTACAACCAATTCATGATCTTATCATTATTTCCTAAAACATTTATCAAATCTTACATTGACAAATATATAACTTACATATACAAAATAATAAACAAAATTCAATTATAATTAAAGCGATGTCATTAATCCACAAGAAAAGTCTGCTTTACTTTCTTATTCTGTATTCTAAACACATACAAACTAGTTATATAAATACTTTGAACATCCAATAATATGAAAGTTTTTAAAAGAATCACATAAATATTCATCATCATGTTGTGTTATATTACTAGTATAAAATTAAAGTATGCATATTCCCAAAATAAATCCTAATCTCATAATTTAAAAATGTTGTACAAATGCATTTGCATATAATTCAACATTTATACTTCCATACATTATAATTCATAGGCAATCTGCAAAAAAAGAAAACAAAATATACATCATAAAATATATCAATATTCATTAACTATTACCAAGTGATATCGCCTTATCATCCCTTATGCAGTCTTCATTCCTATCAATTAAATACAACATTGCATACATGAAATACATCCATACTTTTATTTAAATGTTCTTATTTAAATTATTCTACCATAAGATTATAATATTATCAATAAATTAATATTCATGTTCGTACTCTTATAAACCAAAAATATTACATTTTAAAAATAATAAATAAGTCAAAAATCATATTTATGTAAATCTTCAGCTGAGACGAATGTTTTTCATAAGTTCAAATATTACTATTTTCTTAAAAGTTTTTTTTTTAAAAAAAATATTCTCCTAAGACCAATTTTTACAATTCCCCCATTGCTAAGTTTTCACTTGCTTGACAACAAACGATTGTCCTCGACTTTGCACATGTGTTTACTCCTTCCGGTACAAAAATCTCAGATTTAAAAAAAAAAGAATAATAAAAAATAATACAACGTCTTTTAAAAATCTTGAAAAATTAAATAAAATAATCATTGATCCATCCTGGAAAAGTTTATAGAATAATAGTTTATGGTTTCTATAGTCCAGAACAATGATTATTAAAATCATAATAAAATCATAATATTAAAAATAATCCTTTGAAACTTTTATTCTAGAATATTCCGTATCAGCATAATGATGCATCATGTCCCATTGGATTAGCACAAACTATCCGGATAAACTTTTTGCACAATATAAAATATTTCTATAAATTCCATATTTTTATTTACTCTTGTATTTTTTTTCTTTGTAGGGTTGGTTATTCTTTAGGAAAATTTATTACTATTTATTAACTATTTTCAGCGGTTTCATTCTTGTCTTAAAATTCAGTTTTTTAAAACATTTTTTATAAACACATGTAACCCTATATATATCTCAGGTTTTTATAACATATGCCTTCGTAAATATTTTCCATTAGTCTTTACTTAAAATAATTTCTTGAAATGTTTATAATGTTTTCCTTCAAAAAGGATATAACATTTATTTCTATAGCATTGTT
Source organism: Epiperipatus broadwayi (assembly GCA_028023455.1). Classification (NCBI taxonomy): domain Eukaryota; kingdom Metazoa; phylum Onychophora; class Udeonychophora; order Euonychophora; family Peripatidae; genus Epiperipatus; species Epiperipatus broadwayi. The sequence goes on along the minus strand of JAQFVV010006406.1, from coordinate 1,307,763 downwards.
TCCATAAATTATTATAAAGTATACTTGTCATATTACTTATTAATCTTGGACAAGACTATCTTGCTGTTATATAAAATAATGCGTACTTCACTTTTTATCAGCAAATAGCTTTTCTATTAAGCTTCCTGTACAATGTCCATAATAATAATTTACTCAATGGAATAGTCCTCTTGGTTAATATCATTATTATATCCACAATTATTATATTTATCTTTAAAATTTCCATTAAATACATTTTACTTAGCGGCATTTCCATACTTTTATTGTGAAGTTATATTAAGTTTCTGATGAATACTCCTGGTAAAAGAACTTTAAAATTAGCAATGCATATTAAAATGAAGTTATTAAAATATATTTATTTTACACTCTTGCAAATATTTTAAAATAAATGTCCAATTGGTTTTGCAAATAAATTGTACAAGAGCACTAAAAAAATTCACTAAATAATAAAATTTAAAATTACTATCTCCTCGATAGCTACTGATATCGATCACTGACACATTTGATCACCCTTGACACACCCATGCGAGGGTATTTATATCCTATAAAATACCTCATCCTATTGGTGGATTCTTACTTTTCATTTGATACCAAATTTGCATATTGTTACTTTCTTACACAATTAAATTTCAAAAAATAAAATATGACATATTATAACTTTAAAATTTTATTTAAAATATTAATTTTAAATCAATTATTATACTTTACTAAAGTTAATTAAACATTTTAAAATGACTTTTAAAACAATATTTAATGAGTTTATTCCACCTTTAATATTTAATTTATCTATTTTATTTTAAAATAAAATATTTAACTTTTATTAACTGTATTCATCTTTATTACATTATTCAAAACATTTTATAATGACTAATTTAATATTTGCTTTTGTGATAGGTAATAATTATATCCAATTCTATAATGCAATTTTACAATATTTTAAACTTTACTAATCTAAATACTAGCAAACATGTGTGTATAACCATATATTATACAAGTCACATGACTGATATAACTAAGACAGACTATCCGCTTTTCTGTCTGGGAATAAATAATAAATTGCAACACTTGTTGTGTTAAATAAAATAATACAATAATACAAAATTTAGAAGAATAATTTAGAAAATATAGAATTAAATATAACTTTCACTGCCATAAAACTTACTTTTAAAATATATGATATTAATTATAATTATTAAATATAATTTATAAAAATAAATATAACTTTTATTTATTATAAGATTAGGACTATTAAAATGTAACTTCTTAAACATACTTTTAAATATTTATAGCTGTGTTATTTATTATGGCCAGGTTTTGAAACCATATGTAATAATATTTTTAGCTTTACTTAACTATTTTAAGGTTATTCATTATAATTTTATGCATTACGTATTTTATTTAGCCTCAAATTGTACTTTTAAGATATTATTAATAGAACATAACTATCACATCAAGAGAACATATTCTAAATTTAATTTTTTTTTAATAATTTGCTGTGGTAAACCAATTCTGACCTATAGAAAAGGGCACTATATATATATATATATATCACTGGTAGTAACCTGTATATTCTCTTAGGCACACAGCCTGATAAACAATATATAAATATATCAGCATACATATCACACATCCATCCCACCACACATTTGAAACATATAAGGGCAACACCTAAAAAAGGTAAAGACATGAAAAATAAATAATCTAGCTTAATAAACAATAAGAAATAATCATTACTGCATGTGTATAAGAAGACTATGTGAATATACTTGAGTATATGTGCAAAGATAAAACAGTTTTTATAAGTTCTCTGCAGGACAGAAATAAATCCAGAAACATCTTGTAGAGATACTAATTACCAGAATTATGATTTTATGTGTTAAAATTTTAATCCTTGTTTTGTTTTTTAGTTAAAACAGATATTTATTTATGTTCCTGCATTATATAGTTAGATGATAAAATTCTATGTCTATTGAAAAACATTCAAATTCCTCAATCTAATTTCAAACCTGTACTCTAGTCCAAAAAAATCTGCTTAATCATTTGACAATTAATTATTTTATATATACATATATTACATTTTCTCTTACAACAATAAATTATTTCATTGTTTTTAAAACTGTTTGATTCTATTAGTGAATACGGAGTGCAATATTTATTTAACCTTTTTCCCGCCTCTTATGAAGCTCCTCGTCGACATCTGATGTCACTCTAACTCTGCCAGTTCTTATGCTAAAATATTTGTTTGATAGGTTTTGAATAGGTTTTTAAAAGTTCTGTAAGATGGTGCCCTCTTCTGAATTATTTTACAAGTAAAAAAAAAAAAATGCATTTAAACCTAAACAAAGAAAGAACATCGGTTGTAATTGGTTGTTAGTGAGCTCTCAGCTGAAAAAGACATTTTGATTGGCTGGAAAGAACAAAGAAACCGCCTGATCAAAGAAAATAAAGAAAAACACTGAGATTTTCATTTCGAATATAATTTTAAAAAATATTAAGTATATATTCAGTAATTACAAATGATTTTCAGAGAGAATACTAAAAAACAAAATTATTTTCGAAAAATATTGAAGATTTTAGTAAAAATATTAAAGATTTAGTAAATAGAAATATTTACTTTTCTATAATGTAAAAGTCGACCTTTTTGTTTATATTATAGCTTTTATGTTGCTGAAATTGAATATTTTAGAATAAATAAATAGCAATTTATTTTTGAAAGAACTTTCGTTCTCTTCATAACCTGAAAAATTAGTAATATACTTTTTATAAACGTATCTGAGTTGAATTTAATATTATAGGCAAATATGTTTTAACAATAGGCTTTGTCTTCAGTTTGTGAGTTGGCCAATTAAAAGATTTGATTTTTACCTCATACAACCAATAATATAATTAGTGGTTAAAAGGTTAATTATTATAATCTTCTCTTAAGCAATAGAAATGTTAAATCACTTACATGTTCTGTTTTGGTTAGATAAATCAGCAAGCTGGAGTTAAAAAATGCAATATTACTCATTAACATTTGTATCCTCTGTGGTTAATGTTGATTGCCGATTTGTGGACAATTAAATGACAGCTTATCAATAAGGCAAAACTAATTATTACTGTAATATATAAAAACTATGTCTCTGATTTTGTTGACAGGCTATTATAAGACAAGAAATAGACTATATATATACTTTAAATGATCAAATTTCAATATTAAAATTTATCCAAGTCAAGCGTCTGTAGCCGAGAGGTCAGCGCAGCACCATGCAAGCAAGCAGTTGCTTGCAGACGGTTGTTGCGGGTTCATTTCCTGGCCGATGCTTTGACATATAGAATAAAAATTTGTCCATAATGTTGCCTCCATATATAAAATTAATAAACAATCAACCCTTAGACAGTCCCAATATCAATAACAATCAACAATCTCTAATTGTTGTCAAGGCAACCTCATTTTAACAATATATGGTACTAGAGCTATTATATGCTTCAGAATTTAATTTTTGCTTTCTTATTTGAAATCTAAAATTAGCTAAATGTCTTCAAAATTCACTTGTAGCCTTAATATTTCAATTTTTTGGTTTCAAAACACATTAGCTAATTGTTGTCCTATACTTTTTTTTTAAAAAAAATATTGGTTGATTAATGTTAAAAGAACAAGTAAAAACTTCCGAATTATAGTAATATAGTGGTTTGCATCAGTTTCCTTTTGTTTTTAAATAGTGAATGGAGATTAGAAAAAAAAAATTAAAAATAAATTAAATGTTATCCTATGGAGGTATAATAATTTGTATACTTTAGGTAATATAATAAAAGATTTAATGATAAGTATACTAATGTTAAGAATAAATTTTTCATAAAAATAAAATTTAGCATAAAAATATTTAAATTTTAAAGATATAAAAACACTTGTTACAATTTACAATTATTTTTCAAATTAAATACAATTAAAATTGGGTGTTTAGTCACATGAATGATGTCAAAGTTGTGAGTGGAGTGAGTTTGACAATGGTAAATAAAAATAAATATAAAATTAATATTAGAAATTAGACTGAATTATCCTATTAAAATTAAATTTTTTGTAATTGCATACAATATTTTTACATTCAATGCATTTTAATAAAGCAGTTGTATGCCTTTCAAGGGTCATTTTTATTATTGGTTCAAGTGAAGTAAAACTCTGAAACTTTTAATTGGTTTTAATTGGTCAAGTGACAAACTCTTTGATAGAAATATTTTCATCTTTTAATATATATTAATTTTAGTTTCGTTTTCAAAAAGTATATTAATTATTTGTAATGTTAGGAAAGTAAATGAATGTTTTTTCAAAAATATATTTTATAGAAATATTCAAAAGCGGAAAAATAAAAAAAAAAACATTACGAGCAAATTACAAGCAATGTAAACATAATTTATATCCCTCCCAGATTTGCCATTACAAATTTTTTAAGAATTTTTTAGGAAAAATCTTAGCATTTTTCTCAAAATAATTATATTTTCAGCATATTATTAAAAAAAAAATATTATAATATTTAAATAAATGCCAGAAAAATATTCTAAAACATTAATCTTTGTTTGAAAATTAAATAAACAGCTTGGGGCAGTCTAAACTCTTGATAGGATGTCAAAATTATTGATATACCTTTTTGTTTTTCAATTTACAATCGTGTAAAGTATACAATTTTTTAATAAAACCTTACTACTTTTGTAAAATAACTATATTTTCAGCAGATTTTATAAAAAATGTACAAAAAATAATTAGAAAAACACTCTAAAACATATATTTTCATTTTCAGCGGTGAAAAAATATTTATCGGAATCATCAGCCAATAAGAATTGAGAATGGATTATCCAACCAATCAGAACTGGCCTTCTTCTTTTGTAAACTTAAAACACTCATAGTATTGATTTTTTACTTGTAAAATAATTCAAGAGAGGGCAGCATCTTACAGGCCTTGCTCTAAGCTTTAATATGAGCATTTTTTCATCACCATAACTAAAAAATTGGCCAAGTTAGAGCGATCTAAAGGTGTAAATGTGAATGTGCATTGACCCCTATTAAAGTGTTATATATTACATATTTTACAGCTCAGAAGACAGTTATTGGACAATCAAAACTTTCATCTATTTTTCAAGGTGTGGAATAATAGAGCATTGCATTTGCATTATGTAAAGTCCATAGAAGAATGTATTATTATTGTTTGTTTATATTAGCATAAAATAATATTATGAATAATGTATTTAAAGATCACTTATCAATTAGTAATAGCAGATATGATGTTAATTTTCCAGAATGTCTTTCCACCAGAGATTATGGCAAAATATCTATATAAGGAAGTGAAGGAAAATGAGCTTTATTTAACATTAATTTTTAGTTTCAAATATATTATTGCTTTATTATTATGGTTAAAAGTGGGCTAATTTTTAACCGTTGTAAACAAAATATTTTTATTTTACTATGATAAAAATTCAAAATATTTTTTCTATATACTTTGTGTTATTTGCAATTTTATTTTTGTTTTTAGATCTTAAAATTATTATTCAATATTAATAACTTGTATAATAATATAATCTTTGATTTAACTTTTTTTTTTTTTTTTTTTTTTTTTTTTTTTTTTTTTTTAATTTTATTTTTTTTTTTTTTTGTTTTTTTTTTTTTTTTTTTAAAAAAATTTTATAATTATTTATTTTTATTTATTAATATAAAAAAAAAAAAAAATAATTAATGTTTAATATAAAAAAAAAAAAACCCTACCTCTTCTCTTTTTTTTTTTTTTTTTATTTTTTTTTGTAATTTAAAAATAAAAAAAAAAAAAAAACCAACTCTTTTTTCTTTTTTTTTTTTTTTGTTTTATTTTTTAGATTTTTATATTTTTTAAAAAAGTAAAAAAATTAAAATTTTTTAATTTTTTTTTTTTAATATGATAATAAAAAATTTTAGATTTTTTAAAATATATAATTATTTTTTATTAAAAAAAAAAAAAAAAAATATTATTATATTATAATATAATAAAAAAAAAATTTATATAATAAAAAAAAGTTTAATTTTAAAAAATTTATTTATTTTTAATAAAAAAAAAAGAAAAAAATTAAAATGACAATATCCTTTTTTTTTTTCTTTTCAATCAAAACAATATTTAAAAATTTAAAAATTAAAATTTAATTTTTAATAAAGTTTAATTTTTTTTTTTATTATAAAATATTAAAAAAATATTTTAAAAATTAAAAACAAAGAGAAGATATTTAAAAAAAAACAGTCAAAAACTTTAGAAAAATTGATACATTATTTTTTTCATGCACCCAAAAAAAAATTTGAGGGGACCCCCCCCCAAGGAAGGAAAAATTGGACAGTTAAAGGGTTAACAGTACTTCCTGCTCGAATAAATGTCAAAGCCTCATAGATTTATTATGGGTAATACAGATAAGATTTAAACTTTCCATCTGTTTGCTGTTTTTGACTTGCTTTATAACTCATTTTTAAAAACAATATATACAGGTATTTGTGTAGGTAATTGGTGATATATTAATAGTGCACTCACAAAAAATTCGTCAAACATTGGTGGTCGAGAGGTCAGCACAGCAGCCTTACAAGCAGTTGTCCCAGGTTAGCGGGTTTGCTTCCCGGACGATGCTATGACACATGAAAAAAAGGGTAAATAAAGAGAATGAAACATTTTGTGACTCTTTGTCGTGTACATTTACATTTTTATTTTTAACTTTTAAATCCTCTAACATCAAACATTCTTCCTTATCAAACTAAATTTTACATTTATTCTTTCTTCCCGAGGGTGAATTTATATGGTGACATGTGCCTTATTGATAGCCCTTCCCATACGAAGTTTTCCCATAAAATTGAGTCATTCACCCCTCATACAAAGTTTTCCTGAACTTTGGGTCATTCAAAAGGGGTTAGAGAAGAAACTGACTGGAAAACAAATGTATCTAAGGTAATTGTATTGAACCCTTCCAGCTTTAACTTAACCTCTAATTAGATCTCTACGTTTATGGACAACATATCTTTTTTTTTTGTTCATTGCCAAGTGCCAATCTTGCTATTTAACAAGAATTGTAGGGTCTATTAAATATTTGTTTGACTCAGCAATTTAATTCAATGCCCATCTTAATGCTCAGGATGTGGTAGCACATTGTGCCGAAGAAGAAACGAAGGGTGAATGAACGTTTAAATCGAATCTTTTCTATAAATTTCCATTTTTATTCACATTAAAGTCTAAAATAAACCTTAAAATTCCCCATGCACTTTTCGCTCTAACCTGTTTTGCTTTAACCCATTATTAGATGCACACCAGCATGCATGTGTATCAGATTTTGGAACATATAAATTATATAATGTGTATCGAAACAAATCAATAGTTTAATTTCAGATTCACTAATATTTATTCTAAGAAAAATAATAAATGGCATACTCATGTATACGATAAATATTTTCAATGAATTATAATTAAAAGAGAAAACAACAAAAAAAATAACACTAAACAATACATAATCACACAGTTAAGTTGGATTATATTTAAGGGTTAAAATGATATAATATGTGTATATTTACCGGTATTACAGAGTCTGTATGACGTGCGTATATGTTTCCGAGTGCACTCGTAATTTAATCCCGGGATTTAGCATAGGCAAATATGGCGTCCATCTCTTCCACTTAATATTTCAATCCTTTGGTCCATCTAAAGTGACGTATTCATTCTACTGTTCCCTTTTTCTTTTGGATAAATTCCGGAATGGCGGATGATCTGCACCAGATTCAAATAGTTGTAGTTCTGAAGGGCAAATGGGGATGTTAACTGTGGTACATATTTACATGGCATAGGTAAATGGCTGGAGTCCAAACACTGACCCTGGCACGATGGTGATTTTACCCCATACGATCCATGAGGACTCTTTTATATTTATTTCAGTTCGCACAGTTTATTCCCCGTCTTTGTGGTTAATTTATTAAAATCGTCTCTTACTAAGTTTTCTTCAATATATTTTATAACACCTGCTCTTCTTCCCTGTCAGACCAGCAGAAGTCAACTGTCCATTTTTCTTAAAATTAATTCATAATTCCCATTTTCTTTCTCCTTATCTCTGGTATTCCTTTGTTTTCAAAAATAGATTTTTTTTATAAAATGCCAACAAAAGAAAAACCACTTAGTAATCTTGATATTTACTTATCTAATTCTTCTTTTTTTAAATTCTTGGAACTTTTTAATTATAAATCTTTTCGCGTCTCGACTTTAATTAAACAAAAGAAATCGAAAGGAGTTCAATAAATAATGGGCATTCCATATTCATTTCTCTTAAAAAAATTATTTTCACACAATCCGTCTAATTAAAAAAAATGAGATATCCTTCAAATCGTTAGATCTGTTTTTCTTTTTTGAACAATGAGATACGTTTGGCTAATTAATTCGGGAAGTTATAATTGTAAAAGAAACTTTTCTTTTACAGCTTTAAAATCTTTTAGTTTTTTTCTCTCTTGTTTTCAACAACAACATTTACCTATATACATGTATACCATCTAAAGAATATACCTATACCCCTCATTCCAGCAAATACACGTGCGTTTGTCTGTGCAAACTTTTACAAAATAATTATAGCATAATAATAATATAAAAAATTGTCTAAAATCTACATTTTCTTTCCTTTTGTAACAGGGTTTGAACCCAGCTACTGTTACAAGAAGTATATCGTATTGATTTTTACTTTAAGTATAAGGTAAATGTTTCATTTAATTTGGAACATCTTAGATAAAAAAAAAAACAAGGTAAGAGTCATATGTATGAGTATTTACTGCCAATATTTATTTGTGTATATCAATTTTCTGAAACCCAATTCTAATGTTTTTCGTATATGCATTTCGTGAATAATTCTTTTCCAGTGATGTAGAGATATCAAACATCTGAATTTTTATGCCCATGTTGAGAGTTTGATTATTTCCATAACATAACTCTCACATACATTTAATGTCACCAAAATTTTTTTATTTCAGTAATCTTTACATTAATCGTTTATAATTTGTTTTAAATATATAAGTTAAAAGAATTAAAATGCTTTTTTAAACAAAAACTTCTGCTAAACAAACTTTACTTTTTCATTTTCCCCCTTATGGATTTGTTAATAATGAGCTGAAAATACTAATTACTTCATTTATCTTCTTTATGTAAAATTATTTACGACCTTTCACTTATAAAAAAAGTCATTAGATTACTTTTATTTTAACAACTATAAACGAAGTAGACAGTTCGTAATATTAATCTTAGAATTTTACATATACTTTACATTTTTTAAAATTATACTTTATTATAATTATTGAGAGTAGACGACAATAGTGCTTAAAGATTATATAGTCTACAAACTTACGATTAATATAAATGTTGATAATAAGGTGCGTTTTAGATAAAGATGTTAAAACTTTTTGATAGTTATATAAACTTTTTATTTTACTTTTGAAGACATATTTTTATGCTTTAAATATTTTCTCATCTATTCTTATTTGTGTCTCAAAATAAGTAACTACATGTTTAAAACAGGCAAAACTCACTATACATATTGTCACTCACTGCAAGTTAGAGTAATCAGTGGATACCAGAAGGCTTGTGCATAAAATCCCCATCTAGTAGCTACTCATCCAATATCCCCAGACTAGTTTCTGGCTTGTGGCCTTTGTCTGTGAGGAGCCTTGGATCTGAGAGCACTGCACTTTGATCTTAGGATCTAATGCAACCCTCCAGCAGCCATCTTTTATCTCTACTTAACAACAAAACTATGTGCCTTAAATTGAAAATACCATAATATTTTCAATCTAAGCTCAGTAGCTTATACAGTCATACAGGTCTGAATTCAGTTGTGTATCTGTACATTTTGGTGTTTTTTGTTCTTTAATAGCCATAACCACCACTATCCTATTAGGCAGTATTGGTTTTAAGCCAACAAACATCACATGATCACCATTTCTTATGCTTGCTTATAACTGTTATTAAAACAAGCAATACGTACTGCTACTCACTGCAAGCTAGAGTAATCAATGCCTGAAGGCTTGTGCATAAAATTTCCATCTAGTGCCTACTCATTCAATATCCCCAGAGCACTGTCATCCATTGATTACTCTAGCTTGCAGTGAGTGGCAATACGTATAGCGAGTTTTTCCGAGTGGTGATCATGTTATGTTTATTAACTACATGTTTCTAAATTGACTCCAGAACAGAAACTGAGAGAGAAAAAACTTAAGTCTTTGTATGATGAGATAGTATTATATAATTCATGGACGATTTTGTGAGTTTTCGATATATATATAGTTGCATTAATAGAATTTTGGAACCAACAATAAAATTACAAAACATAACATTTTAAATATTTTATAATATATATCTTAAATATTTTTTGAATGTATATGCGTGTAACAAAAGGCTCTTAAGAATCAGTTGCCTATTCATATTGACCTACTTTTTTTTTCACGACAGCTATGCCATTATATAAATATGAAAGAAGCAGAAACTATATCTTATTTTTAAAGTACTGCGTACAATCTTTAAATATTTTATTCATGTTACAGTGAGAAAAAAAATCAAACCTACAGGATAAGCATTTCATCCTGGTTCAACTAGCATGAGAAATGTTTGATCCCACATCAAACGTAGTAACTTATATTCTATTAAACATTACTAAAATCATCTGTTCAGTATGAAGTGCTTAATTTAACAGAATTATTTCAATAATATCCATACCACCAAAACTCATACACATATTTGGTAAAGGTATAAACTTACTTTTACTAAAGAACCTTTCTTGACAAAGTTAATAACTACATGTGTGACAAATAAACAGTAGAGTTATACATAATATGAGACAAATGGAAGAAATGTCAAATCTTCAAAGTGTTGTCTCCAATTTTCGTAATATTTTATCTAATACTATATTGATGACAAAATCAAAACAAGCACTCCATGACTAATGTTTAATACTTAAACTTCTTTGTTAACTAAATATATATCATAATTAATTTCTTATATATATATATATATTGTAACGGAATTAGTTAACGGAGGGATTGCTTCGATAAGTAGGTCGTTCCAGACAATATTCTACATATCCAACATAATATACCAATAACGGATAATCACAATAATAAAATCTGAAATATAATCGATGTTATATCCATACCTGTAACAATACGAATATTGCCACAAGGTAATCTTTCCTGACCAGATGTCTCTCGGTTGCTGCAATTATTACAGAGTTACAGCGCTTGGTTAATTTATAAAATTTAATGGGATTATTAATATGGTACAATTATCTGCATATGTTATTTACTACTCAAATAACAAACTCATTATAAACCAATCCTCCGAGTAGATTAAACTATTTGGAATGGTGAAGAAAAAAAATGAGACGAGACAGATAGATTAATCTATTAATAACATATTTACTATAATACCATAACACAAAAACAAATTACATGAAACATTTAAAGATATAATAAAAATCATTAAATCTAATGTTATAGTTAGGTGTGTGTTTAAGTCATATGAATGTCTTTAATATATTGAAATAAGTTATCAATTATAGTCTTTCTTCCAAGTATAATTTAAGAGTCACATCTCTCTCTCACTAATATTTGGAATTGCAATTGTATATCATGATATGTGAAGAGTATGTGCACATGTGACATATATTTGTCAATCATTTACTTTACCTAGGTTTTTTTTTGACAAAGACTAATGTTCTTCTGGCTGTCATGTGGAATTCGTCCACTTCTTTAGTAGAGACGGCCGTTCTCAGCTCCGATTTCTTTTTATGGAATTTCTTCTTATACGCAGTGGCTTCACAGTACTAGGGTGTTAATGGCATGGCAGGTGGATCATCAGACAGGCACTACATGGGAAGTTTTTTCATGGTGAGGTGACCGAACGAGCATGGCAGGTTTGGATCGACCGGCAACCATGATGGCCCTTAGCCACACATTCTTGAAGATTCACTCGTATAGTGGATTTGTCTCATATTCATTCAAATTTTGGTCAGTCTTAAAAAGAAGATGTCCTTTACTCAGCTTTTTTTTATTTAATGTCTACTCTCCTCAAAGGTCTACTACTCTCCTTCTCAACTCAAGTTCTCTCACCAAAGTCTCTCCATTAATTAATGTCTCTCTCTAGAATTCCTTTTTTATCTCGATCTATTGTTCATTGCAAGTTGTAGGTTTTTTTCCACACTTTTAATTTTAAAATTTCTTCTACATCTTACATCAAATTTCTTTTCTTAAATTCTAATTTCATAATATTTTATAACATGGGTTTTACATTCTTTCTCTTTTTTTTTAACATACAATAAATTTTCCCCCTCTTTATACACACATTCACATACATATTTCATTTAGTCAAAATGTGTATTTTGAAGAGCAGATTTTTATCTTTTATCGTAATCTAATTTCTATTTATACTTTCATTTAAAACTCCTAAATGTCTACTTTTTAAATCATTTGATTCCCCTTTTATTTATATCTCCTTTTTACATTTTCATTCTAAACTTAATATATGATTCTACTATTTCTAACTTTAATATTTCTATTTTTCAAAATATAAACTTTGAAGGGTAAAAGATAAGAATCTTGTTCGATTCCATTTTCCTCTCTTTTATTTCATTACAGTAATTAAATCAGTCCTTTCTTAAGTGATTTTAACCATTTTAATTATTTGTATATTTTAAAAAAAAAAAACTGTAGTATGTAATATTATTTAATATCAAATATATACATGTGTGATCACAGTATGTGCGATCATCACAATATATATATATGTTTAAATTTTTTGGAATAATTCATTGCATCCTTTATTTTAACTTTATCATATCACCATCATCCATCAGTACATTTTAGAATATTTTTTTCTTTTAAGGTAAACTTAAAAAAAAACTCTGGGAATAATTATATATATAATTAAATATTTCATTCACCATACATTCCTAAATCATATAAAAAGTGGCATCTGAAAATGACAAGTAATATTACATGCTAAACCACCTCTCATCAGTTGACCCATATCACATTCTTTTATAAATATCCTCATCATTTGTTCAGTATTTATTAATACCAAATGATTATAGTTAGATTTACAAGTATCAAAATTAATGCCCTCAATCACACTGACACCAAGTATTTCAGACAAATACCTTAATTATTATTAATAATCATTTAATAAATAGAAATTTCCTCTAGATGAGTTATAAACTTTACATCTGAGTGAAAGGATAATATATATGTTTTTCTGAAGTAGTAAAAAAAGTGAATTTGTATGTCCATTTTGAGAATTCAAAAATTCTCAAGATATTCTCATGCAAGACATGGACTGTGAGAGTAGATATTGTTTTTTTGGTTTTTATCATTTACATCCCTCATCTGAAGTCTACCATATCACACTCATGCATCATCATAGAAAGTCAGAGCAGTCTTTCTTATTACATATGTATTTCAAAATATTTTCACTTTTCAGGTGGGCTTGAGTATAAACACATACAATAACATATATATATATATATATGGTAATAATAAGAAAAATTACATTATATACCATGTGAATTAATAAGTTTTACTACAAATGTAATATAATGAGCATGCTAATAGCTATTAACAAGCTTTTCTGAATATCCTTATATCCATACCAGTTTCAAACTGCTGGCTATCATCAGGGAGGTGCTAGGATATTTAGACATTAGATCTAAAAATACAACTCAAAAACAGCATTTATTTAATCGCTAACTATTAAGTAGAAAATGTGAAATTTTCAGACATCTACTTGTCTTCAAATCCACCACACACTACTAAAATATATAGAAAAGATCTGAAAAGTTAAATGATTCTCTGATGTGCATTGCATGCTTAACATACATTCACTACTTCTCCCATGTTCCTATCATTTACACATACCTTCATTATTTGATCAATATTTATTAGTAACAAATGATAGAGGTTTTATCTTCATGTATCATACATTTTATATTCACATTGCATTATAAAATCGGTTGAAAATTTATATTGTAATTGTTTTCAAGTATAGCCATTGAAAAGTAGTAGTAGTAGTAGTAGTAGTAGTAGTAGTAGTAGTAGTAGTAGTAGTAGTAGTAGTAGTAGTAGTAGTAGTTTAGTAGTAGTAGTAGTAGTAGTAGTAGTAGTAGTAGTAGTAGTAGTAGTGTAGTAGTAGTGTAGTTGTAGTAGTAGTTTAGTAGTAGTAGTAGCAGTTTAGTAGTAGTAGTAGTTTAGTAGTAGTAGTAGTAGTTTAGTAGTAGTAGTAGTAGTTTAGTAGTAGTAGTAGTAGTTTAGTAGTAGTAGTAGTTTAGAAGTAGTAGTAGTTTAGAAGTAGTAGTAGTAGTTTAGTAGTAGTAGTAGTAGTTTAGTAGTAGTAGTAGTAGTAGTTTAGTAGTAGTAGTAGTAGTAGTTTAGTAGTAGTAGTAGTAGTAGTAGTTTAGTAGGAGGAGGAGCAGCAGCAGCAGCAAATACTGAACACACATCAGATAATCCTAATGCAAATTAGCCTGGACACATTAAACCAAACAAAACTTAGTGATATATCATGAATGAAGAACTATATCCAACCGTTTTTATTTTATTTTTATTTTATCCAATTTGTATTAAATACTCTGTTGTAATGATTTTTTTGTTAATTTTTATGTTTGGTAGGGGTTCATTGCTGATTACACTTACCCAACTAAAATACATATATCACATTAATAATATTATACACACACTACATGACAAACAACCACACAATTATATCTTATACTCGTAAACTAAATAAATATAAACTTTATAATAAACAAACACATATATCTATAAATTATAAACTCACTAATACATTTTTCTTTTTATTATTAAACATGCTATAGCTATTCTCATTATATACTATACAAAATTATTACCTTCCTTAAACATCCTATACCACTGTTACATTAGATAGACTGTTCCAGTCTTCATATGACTATACTTGCTCCATAAAACCTTACTTTCCACTACCAAGATCAATAACAACTACAAACATTATGCATATACAACAAATTACCATAATCGTACAATCTAGAATTACTCATGCTAGTATCAATTACTGAAGTTAATGTCAGGGATAAACTCACCCCATAGAATGTTTGCCATTACCAGCTGGATTCGGCAATTCACACCACATTCTTTTTTTTACAGAAACCAAATGCTCAGTAAGTTCTCCTTTTAAACCTGAGCAGCATCTTGCCAAGTTTGGATATACCAGATTTTCCACATCAAACTATTCAGCTGCAGGAATAGGAGTACTCATCAATAGGAATTCTCCATTCCAATCTTTCAACATCTTATATATTGATCAACACATGATTATCATCACTCTTCATAATGCAGCATGCACAATAAATATTATAGCATTATACTTGTATAATTAACCAATACTCATACACCAGCTTATTAACATAATTAATTTAACACTAGCAACAAATCCACACCCCATAATTCTCTTGGGTGACTTTAATATGTCATACCAAGACTTTACGATGAAATATCTTCATAAAATTAACAAAAGGCTAATGAGCTCAGAAGGTTTCTTTTCATCAAACACAATATCATTTTTCACTAAAAGTCATTCATCATTAATAGATCTACTCTTTTACGCTCCTGAATTGCACTTTATAATTACACCATCCCTAAACCCAGTAGCTTTTTCCGACCATCATGCCCTTAATGTCGTATTAAATTTAGATATGCAGATACACTCAACACTTTTACTGAAAAATACCACCTGTTTACTATTAAAAACAAATGCTCCTGAAGCCATAATATCTAATGCATACATTTATTTTAAAAAAATTGACATACTTTCACTCCTACCAACAGAAGCTTGGTTTTCCTTCATTAATATTTTAGCTTCTAACATCAAACATTATACTGCAAGAAATCCTTCTCCTACTGCACTTAGAAAAAAATTAGATATACTGCATATGAAGCTAAAAAGCACACCTACCAGCTCAAATTCAGTTAATACCATAATGTTACTAAAGCAAGAGTTCAAACAGACACAACTCACACTAGCTAATTATCTTTCTATTAAAAAAGCCAAAATCTTTTTAAAAAACACCCATGTCTGGTCAAGGGCATATATCAAATGGGCATTAGGCTATAACTAATATAATCACACCCTCATCTATATTAATAAATGATAAAATGATTACCGGAATAAATATGCTTCCACCAATTAAACAATATTTTAAAACTAAATTTCAAAAGCTACCTATGCCAATTCTCACTCCACTTTATTTTGGTATGTCACAAACTATCCTTAATATATCTAAAGAAGACATTACAAATAAATTAAAAAACTATTCCAAACAACTCGCATCCAGGAACACATGCCATTCCGAAATTTTTGCTTGAACACCTTAGCCATTTTACTATTCCCATAATTTACAATATGCTACATTACTTGTCAAATCAAATTCATACTATAGAACTACTCTATCCTGTCTCACTAGTGCCCTTTCTAAAAAAACCTTTACTACCCTCCCCTCTCAATAATCTTAGACCTATATCTATGTCCCCACTGATCATTAAAATAATAGAATCCATTATTAAAGATAAAATCCAGCCTCTTATATTACCTACTCTATCTAAATTTCAGTTTGCCAAAAAAGGCTCATCCATCCCCGAGGCTCATGTCTTATTTAGGGCACTAACTGATGACATTTGCCACCATAGAAAAGCTGAACCTATTGCAGTACAATTAGATATTGAAGCTGCCTTTGATTCTGTGCCTATTAAAAAACTCTTAGAAGTGCTTGGTAGTCATGGAATCCCAATTCCAATTATGTATATTTTAGCTAATCTCTTTATAAATAGAAACATACACATCACCTTAAATGGAAAAATGTCATCAGAATTCACTCCACATAATTCAATTCCCCAAGGTTCACCCCTTAGTGCCTTCCTCTTCATCACCTACATTAATCCCCTCTTACTTCAAATTGAAACTGAACTACCGGGAATACACACAATTTTTTTAAACTGTACAATTAACCATATTTCATTCATGGATGACATAACTGTTTTTCTTCCCTCACAGAAATTGTTGCCAAAACTACATAACATATTAAAAAAATACACAAAAGATTATACTCTAAAATTCAATCCTGATAAAATGTCCACATGGTCCATACTTACTGGCACTCCAATTAAAACAAAAGTTGAAACCCGACCTCATAACTTTCTGGGAATACCCTTCCATCAATCAGTAAATATAATGAGAATAAATATACAAAATCAACTAATCATTTCTATACAAAAAATTATTAATTCTCTAACTAAAGCTTATCTTTCAATACACAGCAAGATATCTCTAATTAACATGCTAATCTATCCAAAAATTAATTTCTATTCACCCACCATTAAACTCACAACCTCATTCATCAAGAAAATCAATTCTCTATGTACTAAATTGATCTGGAACCAGAAGACAATTTCTATTAGCATTAATAAACTCCAAAAGCATTCAAAATTTAATGGCTTATCTTTGCATTCAATAAATACCTTTTATTATCAAAAATCCTATAATACACTATTTAAAATCTGCACTAACTTTCAGAATTTTCAGGTTTTCATTCCAATATCTCCTACTGACACACCTCCACCTATTAACAATAAGTTCATTAATAACCTAATTCAACACATATGTCAATACAAATTACCAGATAATATGTTTACAGCAAAAATTAAGTACTGGGATGCATATCAAAATATGACTAACCTAGATCTACTTCAAACACCAGATAGTACACTTAAACTAACAAACAAATCTTTAATACAAAAATTTAAATTTTGGTATTTAGAACCTAAATACTTAGACTTCCTCATCAAAATTAACATGGATGCATTACCAACAAGTGAATTTCTTTTCAATAAGAGGAAATATACTAACATTCAACCTATCTGTCCCTTATGTGGTAGGGATGATGAAACAATGCAACATTTTTTATATAACTGCAACGCCTTACATATATATATATATATATATATATATATATATATAGACAACTGATATCCACACTCATTTATAATTCTAAACCAATATGTGACATCTTAATAGAAAATATTCAAAAAGGAATATTTCCCAATATAAGGCTGACCATCTTTATCATTTTTACTCTCTGGTTCTTAAGATGTCACTTTGTCTTTAATCCAACATCATGAAAATATAAATCTCTTTTTGAAAATAAAATCCTAAAAATTAAAATGAGAGATGAGTCTTTGGCCCCGGTGGATATAGTCAATGCCACCTGGGGCCTCATAAAATTATCTCCACAATCATAACTCTTAAACAAAATCAGCAATGGACTCAAAAAACTATTACAACCATCAATGAATAGCTTACTCATTAATTTTCATGCCCCAATTTTTTTTCTTCTTTTTATGTTTCATGTAACATTTGTTTACCTTTTTATATACATAAAAAAAAAATTATTTTGTAAAATTTTTTAACATGTAATCAGAATATAGAAATTATGTAACATTTTTAAATTTGTAATCACAATATAGACATAATAATAAAAAACCTTTTAAAACATAGTAGTAGTAGTAGTAGTAGTAGTAGTAGTAGTAGTAGTAGTAGTAGTAGTAGTAGTAGTAGTAGTAGTAGTAGTAGTAGTAGTAGTGGTAGTGGTAGTAGTAGTGGTAGCGGCAGCGGCGGCAGCGGTAGTAGCGGTGGCGGTGGCAGCAGCAGCAGCAATAATAAAAGTAATAAGTTAATAATAATAATAAATGTAAATAAAACATTTGTTAACAAATATTTTTATTTTGACAAAAACATTATTCCAATTGAAGATTACATATATGAAAATTAAATTTAGCTTCAATTTGATTGCAATATTTGGCCTGTAAAAATAATTAAATCTTTGATAATAAATCAAACATTTAAATATCTTTAAAATAAATAATAGAAATAAAAGTATGTAAATAATTTTGGACAAATGTAAACTCCAATCATAGGGCTTGAAACATTATTTATTTGATCACCATAACACACAAAATATTAGTCTCTTTACAAATATATTCAAAAACCTATCTCATCAAATGTCTTTGTTTTCCATAAATATAAAAATTGTCCTTGCTATATTAATAACATTTAATTGATAGCTATTTAAAAAGAACATTTTTAATTTTGTTGATGCTGGATATGATCCAATTAAATTGACTTTACAATAATAAGATATAATGTCCTCATAGGTATGATTACAATACCAAATCTAAGAAGAGGTCATTGGTTTTTCAATGAAGTGGATGGTTGAATAGTTGAAAGAGTGAAAAGATTGAAGCCTACCCATTAATGTTTGAGGAACTGGTATCTTAATATAAAGTGAGCATTGATTATACATATATGTGGGACATTAATATCTGGACCAAGTATGATTGCTGATTCTGCATGAAATATGTATATTGGAGATCATGTATCATATATATGGTCATGTGTATCAGTTGCATGGGATGTAGTGAAGAACAAATATGGACTGAAAAATCCTAAGTTCAAATCCCTTTACTTACATATAAAGGAAACATTCAAGTACAAACAAATCAAATAAGTTTATTGCACACAAATAACCATGACAAACATATCTTTTATGTTTATTGTTTAAGAACATCTTCACTTAGCTAAAGTTAGCCTGCATTTGATTTAAAGATGGGACTATTATTATTAGATGGCATAATTCAGAAATGTGATATTTAATTCTAGAAATTTTAAACCTGTTTTCTGCAATAATTGTAATGATTTAGAAAATGTTAAAACCTTTAACAAAACAACAATTTGAATTTGTGATAAAGAAAATTTATTTAAAACTGAGCGCTTTCAATACTGAATAGTATCTAGTTCTCACATATATAAAATATTAGGCTCTCATTTTATTTAAAATAATAAACCAAAAGTTGTTTTATTGTGAATTAAAATAATTTCTGACAAATACTATTCTTAGATAGCAAGATTTGACACAATATGAGTTTTTAATTGTTTGTTTGTCTGATTACATCATAATTGAAATTCATCTAAAAAAACATTATAAAATCCCATTAAATTATTAAAATTTTATTTACAAAAAAACTCATGAACATCTTTTATTTATGTGTTTACAACTTGTTGCTTTTCTATATATCTTCAGGTTTAAATTTTTAACTATTTTTCTGAATTGAGCTCTAGTGATAGCTTTTTTCTTTATATAGTCCAGCAAATTTTCTTATTGCATTCTTGCATTTTATGTCATATTTTTCTCCATTTTTTATAATCGTTTTGGATCCGTTTTTTTAAGTACACATTCAGTTCAGCTCTATATTAGTTCTTTAATTATTTTAGTAATGTCAGTAATACCTGCTTGTTTTGTGACTTTTATTTTACTTTCAATCTCTCCTTGTCATTACAATGCACCTCTCTTCACAATTCATTGTGTAGTCACTAATCATAATATTGTTTTTCTATTAAGTGCACAAATTTCAAATTTATATATGAGATGCATAGGCATATTTTCCTTTAATAATAATTTATTTCTATCAAAACGCTCCATTTCAGTTGATTTCAACGATGCTTTTTATCTTGTATATAATAAATGACAAATTAATTGCTAATATTTATTTAATGCAATATTACCTGAATTTATGAAAATTAATTTTATCATTTATTTTACACATACATGTAATATTGTTGAAGTAAACTAGTCTTCACATACTCTATATTAAAAAATTTTTTAAAATTTTTATTTGAAAACCATATCATAGTTTAATAATTATATTTTAATAGTCTGACCAAAATATTAGTAATTGTTAACTTCTAATCCATTTTTATCAATCTTTATTTTTCTTTTGCTAAAAGTTATTGAGCGCTATTTTTTCACTTGTTACATTTAGACATACTTCTTGCCTTCATCTAATAACTTTTGCAATATTTCTTAAAACCTGAAGAATTATTTTAAAAACAGTAACATAATCTGAAAAATGTAGATAAATTAAAGTCTTCCTATATTTTTATCCCTTAGCTTTATATTCTACTCCACAAAATTTTTTCTATAAAGCTATTTTGAATATTTTAGATAGGTAGAATCCTTATTGCTAATGTTAAACTTCTTAGTGTTAACATGGAGATGATTAAATATTTTCTATAATTTGATAATATTTTGGAAATACACCTTGATGTTCCCATTCTTTAATTACCAAAAATGCCTAACAATCAATGTTTTCTAAGTCCATAAAACCAATGTGTAATGCAAATTCATAATGATTGTTTTTTTTTTTCTTACTTATATGTGATCTACTGAGTTTCAACTATTTTTAAATTCAGCTTTTTCATTTTGATTGTTTTGAATGCAATGTTTTCTATATTCAATTTGTAATGTTATTAGTAACAATTTTCAATAGAAATGTTATATGAACTCAAACTGTCAACCTTTCTGCATCTATCCAATCTATCTTATACAACTAATAAGATAAATGATCTCCAATATACATATTTTGTATTGAACCAGCACTTATCCTTTGATTCAGATCACCATTTCCCACACCTATATACAATCAATGCTCAGTTTATATTAAGATAGGAAATCTTTAAACTTTAATAGAGAAGCTTCAATCTTCTCCACTCTCCAACTTTTCAGCCATCCATTTTGTTGAAAATCCAAGATGAAATACTTGAAGCCCTTGTTGATGACAATATTATTGTCATACCCATGTTGAGATTAAGTCAATCTGATCCCTCACAAATAGGATCTTAATATGTCCATTTAATTATATAGCAGAGGGATAGTTTAGATTGACTTAAGGTCAACATGGGCATGGCAATAATATTGAAATCAACTAAGCTTTAAGTATTCCATCTTGGATTTTCAATAAAATAAATGGCTGAAAAGTTGGAGAGTGGAGAAGATTAAAGTTAGTTCATTTACTATGTGTGAGAGTTGGTGATCTGGACCAACTGATGAATGCTAGTTCAGCATAAAATATCTATATTGGAGATACTTTTATCTTTTTAACATATATGTGGTCATATGTATCAGTTGTATAAGATAGATTGGATAGATGTCAGAAATTTGAAAGTTTGAATTCAAATCCCCTATAATTTCTAAAACTATTCTTATTTTTCTTAAATATCAATATTATTACTATCTTTTTTAATCCTCTGATATGTCTTTATTATTTAGATTTTTGATATATAACTAGCCAACAATTTTTTTATTTCTTCTAAGCTATAGATAATAATTTCATGATTTTGTGGTTTTCATTGTTTATAGATTTATTAGCTGTCTCTTACTTTTAATTTAAAATTCTAAATATTTCAAGAAATATTATTGTAATTGTAAGAACCACTTTGCTTTTATTATTGTATATTTCTTTGAAAAATTTTTCCATTTACTTAGTGATATCTGCTTTTTTAATAATACTTGTCATCTTTTCTTTTATAATTGAAAAAAAAACTTTCCTTTCATTATCATCAAGTTGTTATATTTATTTTCTTTTGTGGTTTTACTTGCCAATTCCCAATTATATTTTATTATACCATGATTAGCTGTTTTCTGTATCTTAAACACTTCTGGATATTCAGTTCTTTATAATGGATTATTTTTCAAGATTTTCATACGATTATTTTTTTCAATCATTGTTTTGTCTCTTCAAAATGCCACTAGGGAATGTTTGCATTTGCACTAATAGAGGACTCTATATATCTAAAAATAAATTGATCATTTTATATGTCAAAGCCTCGGCCGGGAAGCGAACCCGGGACAACTGCTTGTAAGGCTGCTGTGCTAACCACTCGGCCACCAACGATTGCCACAGATCAAACATCTTATAAACTTCCAAGGACTAAATCGTTTGATTATTCTTTTTTAACTTGAAACTGTAATGGATAAACATTCATGTTTACATGATATTATTTTCATGACAAATTCAATCTCCATCAAGCAATGGTGGTCGAGAGGTAAGCGACAGCTGCTTTGCAACCAGTTGTCCTGGGTTGACGGGTTCACTTCCAGGCTGATGCTATGACACACGAGAAAAAAAATTCATATTCCTCCTTGTGTACAAAGCCATCAGAGTTACTTTGCTTTCATGATGAATTCTATGATAACTTTTAAACCTTCTTAAATTTCTTCTAAATTATTGTTGAAACAATATCCTGATACCTTTGTTGTCACAGTTCTGACTTGTCAAACTAAATAAATATTATTAACCTTTATTATTTTGTGTGTTTTTATTTAAAAACTGTTTCTACATGATTTTAAGAGATGCAATTCCTATTCGCGGACTGTTTTTCTTTACCAGTTTTTCTGACAACAGGATAAATAAATATACCATATGTTATCAATTAAGATTTTATGGAATGGGAATTTATTTCAGGACGATTTATCTTGTACTGTTCTCTTTAAAATGGGGGATTTTTTAGAAGAGATAAAATCATACTAATAGAGAAAATAAATGTACATATAATTATCTTTACTCGTTTATTATTTTTTTATGGAAATTATTAAATATTTGTGCACCGTTGGGATTTATTTAAATGTAATAAATTTTTAGCAAAAACTTAGTTAATTGAAAATATATTGATATTAAATAAATATATTAAATAATCTCAATACTCCCACATATTCTTTTAAATTCATAGAAGTAAAGATACAATAAAAGGCAAATGACCCCCACCCACTGCATTTCGTGCTGAACAAGCACTTATCAGTTTGTCCACGTCACCACCTATCATATATATCTTTATTATATGAAAAAATATATATCTATATTAAATAATTACATTTTCAAAAATGTAATATAAAATAAAAATGTCTTATTATTGCATTAGAATTTTTCCTGTTATTATCCAAAAAATATATATTGCCACACTTTTTCTTATTTATTTATTTTTCAATTTGCTGGATGTGATGCTATAGATCCAAATATATGTTAAAGTCAAATTTTTTTATTGGATTGGACATGTAATATGAATGAATGATATAATTCTTTCAAAAAGAGGGTTTTGTGATAAAATTAAACATAACTTTTTAGGAGAGTAGACACACATTATGATATATAGAGATTAATGAAAGACATTGATTGTAAAAACACAATAATGATTATTCTCATTGGGAAAATATAGGAGAGAGTAGAATATATTGGAGAGAGACACAGTGTTGAAGTATTTTACAAAAACAGTTGTTGCAGAGAATTTAAAAGATAGTATAAAATAACTAATTAACAGAATAATGAACCAGTATATTATATCATCATCATCAACAACAACCATTATCAATCCATTACAGAATGAACATCTTTCCAAATTCAATCCATTTTCTTTTATTGGTTTGTATAGTTATTGGAAAGCACGTCTCATATATTATGTGCTTTGTCTTTTTAATCTTTTTTCTTGGAGTTGGAATGATCACACTTTGTGTGAGTGCGATGATTTTCATATTTTTCTTTATAAAGAAGTTAAATCTTAAACATATAAAAAGAACTTGCAAAACACATTACTTACACAACTATTCTTTTAAGTCTTAGACATATATTTTTTTAAATATAATACTCTATACAAATTCCATTCTATGATAGAGTTCACCTATTTTCTTTCAATCTGTAAAAATTATCGGATCAATACTTATATTTTTTTAAAAATTATTATAATAATTTTCCCTTAAGAAAAAGTCACTAAATATTATTTTATACTTTTGTATTTATTTTAAGATTTAGTTATTCACGTTATCATGTAAAATTCATAACATTTGCAAATATTGTGAAGAATTTTTTCCGAAAATAACTACATTATTGGCAAAAATCTACATGACTTAAGTAATCTTTATTTATTTATTTATCTTTATTTCTAACAATATGGTTGTTAAATGTTTTAATAAAATATATTCTAATACCTATCAATATTAATATTATTAGTCATATTGTATTCTGATCACTTTTGGTGCATTGTGGCACATATTTTTTAGAAGTTTTGTAAATAATGTTTCAACTCCTCCACCTGTTTAATAAAATATCTGGAATGAATTCATCAGTTTTTTAAACCGTTGCCATTTTTTTTATAAATTTCTTAACATGTCTCACTTTTTTAATTTAAAATGCACATTTTCAAAACAGAGAATAATGATAGAACTATCTTTTTGTTTCTACATAGTTTTATTTTTGTGACCTCAAGACTGTTTAATTCATATGTTCCACTATGACCTAAGTGAAATGTGGAATCATTACCTCTCAATTATCAATAAAAACCTAGTTTTTTTTATAAGTGTTATAGCATTGGCCGGGACGCGAACCCACAACCCGAGCAACTACCTGTAAGTGCAAGGCAGTCGCGCTGACCTCTCGACCAACAATGCAAGACAATAAAACCTAGTTTCTATATATAAATGCAATTAATTACATATTTTGAGAGGGATGTACAAATTGAATATAATACATTAAAGTCTTAATTTAATAAATATAAGATGTTAAATTCTACTTGAACTTTAAAAATCATTGCTTTTGGTTTGTCTATTATTTACGATATCATTTTTTTAAAAAATAAAAAAATTGATTATATCTATTTTCTTATTTTCTTTAGTAGCCTTCCTTTTTATTTCACGATTATAATTACTTATATCATCATTATTTTTTCAATGTAATACAGAATTCCAAATATTTAGTTTAAAATAATCTTTTTTCACATAAGTTGTTTTGATTTAGATAAAAAATTTACTGGAACTCCACTGTTTTAATGTTGTTATTATGTGGTTTATTTTTTTATCAATTTTGTTCTAATATAAGCTGTTTTTTAGTGTCCGATATGATAGTAAACGTTCTATACTTTCACAACTAAAAATAATGCTGTTTCGAATAATTTGAAATTAATAACTTGTATCACTCTTTAGTCTTCAAATAACAGTTATTTTTTATTTGCTAGTCTGTGATTCTATTCACTTTCAATCTATTAATCCAGTTACAAATTTGAAATACAAGTTTTCAGTTAATCAAGATAATTTTTATCATTGGAATGCTTGGATTTTTTTAAAATGATAAAAAAAAGAGAACAATTTAAAAAAATTCTCAAATCTGTATTTTTTAATTATTTACTTCACGTCTAAATTACAGTTTGCAGAGAAAAGTATAAATTATTTGCATCTTTGGAAAATGGCTTTCATTTCTAGAACCATCATTCACTTCTTTGCTTGGTTAATTGTATCTTAGAGATAAGAAATCTGAAGCTGGAGCAAAAAAAAACTTACCTGGAAGAATTTGGAAAGTGATTTTTTTAAAGATGGAATGGATAAGTTGGATAGATGAAAATCAGATGCATAAATTTTACAAAAATATACATAAAAATGAGTGTTATGATAGCTATTGGCAGGAAAAATCTCTCTTGGCTGGAACATAATTTATCTCATGGTAATCTTTTTATAAGATATTACTGGATGCAAAATACAGGATAAAAGAGTGAGAAAAAGGTTGAGACATTATTATATAGTAAAAGAATTTAAAAACATGTAAATAAATAGTTATGCAAAACTAAAAGAAATGTGGAAAATTATCAAAAGTAGAGTAGGGTATTGTGGCCCTTTCAGAAGCACTCAGAAAATTAAATTACTGGTGTTGATTTCCAAATTGATTTCATTTTTAAATATTTAAAATAATATCTTTTATACAATGCTAATTTTTTTAAATTTCCTGTTTATTTTTATGAAAGACATCTCCTTTATTATAATAAAATATGTTGAATATACCTTACTAATTTGAAAATAAATGTAATACCCTGGTGCACTTCACTGTGTGATGTAATTGTCACCTCATGTACTAAAGATCTAAGGATAATGACTCAATTCTGTCATCTCCATAGCATTCACAATATTTTTATGAGGGTGAGTAACTATTTTATTTGGTTTTCCAACACCATTCTGCACATCATAAAAATGATATCCTTTAATCATATTGAGAATTTACTGGGGAAGCCTTACAATTCTGTATTTGTAAAATTCTCTATATAAGTGTTTTCAAATGTTTTGCCTGAAGATATTAATTAATACATTAATTCAATGTTCTATCACAGAGAACCTCTAAGTTGCTGCATATGTTTTGGATCATACAGGTTGGAAACATTCCTAACAAGTTAGAGATTCTCTATGATCAAACATTGAGTTGATGCATTAATTAATGTTTTCAGGTAAATGTTAAAAAAAAAACACTTATATATAGTATTACAACTAGAATAAGAAAACAATAAATACTGTTCAAATTCCACATTTAGTAATTCTCCTTAAATAAGAGATTTGATATGGTTTAGGATAGTAATAGTATGTCATACTCTAAAACTAAAGGAAAATAAATCACAGCTCAATTATGCTTCTATTGATGCTTGAATGCATAAGATCTCCTATATGACAAAACATTTGGTTATTTTTCTTGCATAGTTTAATGAAGGGGATAACGATGGATTCATGGACTGAAAGTTTAAGGACACACTTCAACATTATTATTTGCAGAAGGTATACATTATTTTTTATGAATATGAGTATTTTATGTTTTTTTAAAAAAAACTCCAACACATCTTCATAATAAGTCTTTTATCATAATGAGAACTTATTGGGAAAGGCTTATTAATCTGCATTTGATAACTTTATGAGGAATACTCTATAAGGTTTAGTCTTAATGGAATGGTAAACTCAACAGCTAAACATTCTATAAGCATGCTCAACTTGGACACCTTGGAGATTCCAACATCATATTATTTTCATGACAAAATACTGTTTTGCTCTCCTTAGTAAACACATTTCATTATGAACATTACAGCCCATTATATATAGTGACATTTAAATTTTTTTACAACTACAATTATTAGTCTCTTTATTTCCCATCTTTCCTTTCTCATATAAACCTTATATATATACAATACAGCAATGAAAAAATATTATTCATTGTAATCACACCAACAAGCTAAATGTTATTTATTTATTTTTCCCATATGTCATAGCATCGTCCGGGAGGCAAATCCGCATCAACTATCTGCAACCAACTGCTTGCTTGCATGGTGGCTGCTCTGACCTATCGGCCAACAATGCTTGGCATGTTATTTATTTTTCTTTGTATAATATACTATATTATTTATCATTAATGTAGATTATGTAAAAATATAAATTTTCCCATTTTATTTAATTATTTACATGTGAACAAAAAAAACAATATAATGAATTCTACTTATTTTCATTTTACATAATATTTTTATATGTACGAGTACATGTTTTACTTGAAATTTTATTAATTTATTTTTTTATGAAGTGAATTCTTACTATCTTATTTATTATTTTATACTGTTTTATATAACTAATAAAAATATATACAGGTTGTAATTTCAGTACATTTTTTATGGTGGGTGGAAAGTATTACTGCACTTTTCAGTTCTAGTTTCTCACACCATAATCATTTACTATTGCATAAACTCAAATATTCCTAACTCACTATGCATGCATTTCATGAATAATATTTATTTGTCAAGTGGGCTAAAGATATCAAACACCAGAATCTCTACATCTGCATTATCAGCTCAAAATTTTTATATAACATCATTCTCTCACAAGATAGAGACAGGCTAAAATTTGTTTATTCATATGCAATGCATCTATCTATAATACATATTATTTTTTAATGATATACCACATTTAAACCAAAAAATACAAACTTTATTTTTAAAACAAAAGGCTCTACACTTTTTTGGAGTTAAAATAATCTATAAGCTATTTGAAAATGCATTTATTTGCAATTAGATATAAAACTAATCCTTTATTAATGTTTTTCTTTTGAAAAAGAAAACAAAAAAAGTGGCAGTTTCAATCTCCATAGTCAGTTGTGTGATCCATTTGATACAGCTTAATGTGGAATATCACTATATCATCTACATAATATTTTTTTTTTCATGAATAGATTTAATTTCTCCATAAACTATATAAATATATTGTTATTTGCAATTTTGAATAATGTTAAAATACAAATCCATGTTTTTCTGAGCTAAAGATTCTTTAAAATAAACAATACTTAAAAAACAATTGTGACAATTCTAGTATAATAAGTATGGTGAGTTGCCACTTGTTGTAACTAAATATAATAAATTAGTATTATTGGGATAACACATTTTTTTTATTAAGAGTTTAATTTATCAGCACATTCTACATTAAAAGTTTATTTAAAAACCTTTAAAATTGGTAATGAATTTTATGTTTCAAGTACATTGCGTCACCTTTTAATGTAACATAATATAATAAATCAGTATTGTCTACATAGCACATTTTTTAACGAATAAATTTAATTCATCTTTAAGCAATATGAACGATTGAAATCAAATCATCACTGTATTACAATCAAAGTTCATTTTTAAAATCTAAAGCAAAATTTAAAAAAAGTGCTTTAGAGTTAATGCAGAATGATAGTAAATGTTAAAAATATAAATAAGTTAAAGCAATGATATATATATATATTATGTCAAAGCGTTGACCGGGAAGCGAACCCGGGCCAGGTGCTTGTAAGGCAGCTATATTTGTTTTCCAAAATAAAATAATAATAAAAAAATTATAGATTGTCAATGAAAACAAGATAAAAATAGAAAAGTTTATTAGTCAGTAATTAACGTACTAATTGTGCTAGAATCAAGTGTAAATATATTTTACTAATAGCATACTTGAAATGATGGGGAAATGGATACGGTTAATATGTGTCTTCTATATGAAATTGGATGCCCGACCTACCAGATGGATATCACAAGAGAACCCACGAATAAGCAGGTTCATTAAAAAAGTATAATATGTAAAATATAAAATTGATGAAATCAGTTCATGATAAATATAACTTTTATTAGTTTGACTAAGATGTCTTTAAATTTAAGCTAAGAAAACGAAAGTTTTTTTATTATCTTCGATTGATATCTTTTTTAAAAATATCATCATTTGAAGGAATATTTTATTTTCTATTTATTATACTCGCAATCAAATTTCTAAAAACTCTTTTCCCTCTACAAATAATAGTTTTATCTAAATAATAAATAAATAAATTAATCAATATTACATACCGTTATTGTATTGGTATAGGGATATAAGTTATTATGGATAAATACGGTGACTAATTAAAAAGTGTTTATCACTCCACTGTTTTGGATTCAGAGGGGAATGTTAATATTTATTTATTTTTTAAATAAAATCAATAATTTTAAGAAGAGCATCTCTAAGGAAATTCTTATTAAATCTGAGCTCATTATCTATACCGTGATTTATTGCACTTAATAAGTTTAAACGAGAAAGGAAATTAAAAATGTTTCATTAAAACAATTCTCTAAAGAATATTTAAGTTGTTTTTTTTTTTAAAAAAAAAAAAGAAAAATCTAATATCGAAATTAAAGGATAAAAAATTAAAATACTGAAAGATAAATGTTTTAGTGTAATTAAAACAAAGTAAAAAAAAACATTTTACTTATCAATTTTCATGCTTTAATTAATTTTTTAACTTTTTTTAAAATTTAAATTATTTTTGGTTATTAATATAAATTTTATTTTTTGCATAATTATTGAATAAAAGTTATTACATGCAAGTAATAATCTTATTCATTAGTAAATGGATATATATATGTCAAAGCGTTGACCGGGAAACGAACCCGGGCCTGCTGCTTGGAAGGCTGCTATGCTAGCCGCTAGGCCACCAACGCTTGACAAATGGATATATTGTTTGTCATAATGTTTAAATTAAAAGCACAAACACTCTCTAAATATATGCTATAAAACAAATAGATCAAGGAACGATAAAAAAGATACCTTAAGATTATAGATAGGATTGGAAATATCACATGATAAGATTTTAAATGAACTAGGTAAAGCTATAAGTAATATATAGGATATATGAGCACAGACTTTCACATGACTCACCACTCTCCACACTATCTCATAACACTGATACACTTGAACACATATATGTTGAAAAGATAAATAATCACCAATATACGTATTTCATGCTAAACCAGCAATCATCAGTTGGTCCAGATTACCATCTCTACACATATATGCCATGACCTTAGATCAACATGGGTGTGACAAGAATCTTGGCCTCAGGGTGGCCTTTGAGCATTCCATCATCAGACTTTCAATTGGATGGACAGGTGAAGATTTGGGGTATGGAATAGATTGAAGCCTGTCCGTTAAAGTATGAGGTTTGGCTATCTTAATATATATCTGAGCACTTATGGCATATATGTGTAGAGATGGTAATCTGGATCAGCTGATGATTGCTGGTTTAGCATGAAATACCAATATTGGTGATTATTTATCTTTTCAACACATATGTGTTCAAGTATATCAGTGTTATGAGAGAGTGTGGAGAGTGGTGAGTCATGTGAAAGTCTGTGCTCATATACCCTATATATTACACATATAAACACAGGTATATAATAAGCTTGTGTGTTTCAGTTATTATAAAGCTATAAGGAAATGCAAGTCAGAAAATGTATTACCATGCAATATAATTTTTATTTAGAAATGTATCCAGTAGTTTTTTTAAACATGTTACTTGTATTTCAGAAAGCAATTAGTAAAATGTAAAATTTTATGACAAAGTTTAATTTTACATAGTGTTAAGAAATAGTTAATTTATAGTAGAGAAATACTTTTAACTGATTAGATTTTTTTCTGAAGAATATTTTACATTTATATATATATAAAAAAAAACCTACAAAAGATACATTGAGAGATATTGGACTACACTGATGGTTGCTTTTGATAGAATGGCTTAGTTGATTAGAGCATTAATATTCAAAAATCTTAGGATCCAGGTTCGATTCCCATTCTAGTGCAATTATTGGTCAGATCTACAACACCTAAAAAAAAGAGGGGAGAATATTTCCTCTTGAAACGATATGCATATACTAACCTGTATGCTATTACTAATAGTTGAATGTATATGGAATATTTAAATAAAGTTAATTTTTTCTAAAGACAGTAAATACTTATATTAGATGATGAAAATAGTCTGAATATATAAATACAGCTAAAACACTATCAATCACAAACCTTCAATAAAACATTTAGAATGATGATTCTTATTTTGAAAGTTATATATAAAAAAGAGTTCATATTTATTTTAATAATTTTAAAATAGATATTTGATATAGTGAATAATGTCACTTTATTGAATATTTTGAAGTTTAAAAAAGTTAAGCTAAAAAACTGTGAATAGTAATTTTTATATATGATGTATTTATAAAATAATTATTTGAAAGAAGTTTTAGATATAGAAAAAATCGATAGCAAAATATTTTAATAATTATCATTTCAAAATATGTATTTTGTTTAATATTTATTTTAAAAATTTCTGAAATAATTATTGGTCCGATATAAATAAAATTTGCTGCTGACAGAAATGAGATTATATTTATCAAATTTGCAATTGTGAAAATGAGATTAACAATATGTGTATAGAGTGATGGGATTTTAAAAAAGGTTGGAATAAAAACAAATAAAATTTAAAAAAGAAAAAAAATGATAAAAGTGGTAAATTGATTAAAGTTTTTTTTAAATTTTAACGTTTTAAAATATTTGAAAAACTTGAGTGATGAGTGATTTAGCTATGGGAAATTATTGCTAAGCAGAATGTGATAAAAGTGGAAGTTATCTTTGAAATACTGCTGTTATATTGAGAAAAAATGTGTTGAAAGATTAAAGTATAGTCACAACAAATGATACTTATATAATAAAGACAAAAAAATTATTTGGGAGTTTAAGAATCTAAAGTGAACTAAATTTGAGGTCATATGAAGAAAAGATAATATTAAAAAGTATTGGTATTTGAAATAATGCAGCTGACAAAAATGAATTAGGTAAATCATAATATTTATTTCCATTAAATAAATGTTATGATATATATTGCAAGAAAATGTAAAATAAATTTTAGATATATTTTTTTAAAAAACAAATAAAGATATAAAGTCTAAACAAAATAATTTGAATGGTTGTAACTTTATTTATTTATTGGATTGCCAAATCCATATAATATTATTATCTAATCTTTCTTACAGTATTGCCAAAAATATAACATATAATAGTAAATCATCCATGCACTTTACTACTGTTATGTAATGCTTTATTTACCACTTTCTTTTACAGTTTACAGTTTCGATTGCCCCAGCAATCTTTTTCAGAACTTTTATATCTCCTAACTTCAACTGTTAAATTCTTACGCAGTGCGTTATTTACCACTATCTTTTACAATTTACACTTTCGATTGCCCCAGCAATCTTCTTCAGAAATTTTACATCTCCTAACTTCAACTACTAAATTTAGTTGAAATTAGGAGATATAAAAGTTCTGAAGAAGATTGCTAGGGCAATTGAAACTGCAAACTGTAAAAGAAGGTGGTAAATAAAGCATTGTGTAACAGTAGTAAAGTGAATGGATGATTTAGTATTATATGATAATATTAATATCATTTATGTTTCTATTGCCCCAGTTATCTTCTTCAGAACTTCTGTTTATATAAACATAAAAATATAAGTAGAAGTTCTGAAGAAGATTGCTGGGGTAATTGAAACTGCCAATAGTGGATTGTATAAAAGCATTATAAAATTAATAAAGAACATAAATTATATTAATATTATATTAATTTTGCAATGCAATAAGAAAGATAAAACTACAATATTTCATAAAGAAGATAAAAAATACTAGAAAGGAGATAGCAGTTAATATTTGAAAATATAAACAGAAGTTCTGAAGAAGATTGTTGGGGTTATCAAAACTGTTAATAGTGGGTTGTAAAAAGTGTTGTAAAAAGTAATAAAGAATGTAAATGATATTAATAATTTGAATGATGTTTAAAAAGTATTCCATTGCTTAAATAATTATTAATAATTAAAAGTTAATGTGCGATTTGATTTATTAACATCAATCAAACATAAAAAAAACTGTTTTCAATAAATATAGCAGCAAAACCCATGTTTTTGAAAGTTATTACTTTGCGATCCATAGTTTCTTAATAAAAACAAAAAAGTATTGTATTTCTATAGGGTATCTTTGGGATTTTTATCAAGTAAATTGGGAAAGACTATAGTCTATCCCAAAAAACTCAAGAGTCTATTTTACCATAAAATATTTTAAAAAACGATTATTCTTCATTTCTTGTATACAGAACAATAAATGGGTACTTTTATAATTTGAAATTCATTGATATTATATCTAGTAAAGTAAACAGTATGCCCACATAATCCTTCAATCATATTTTGAAAATATATTAATCCCTTTTTAAGTGGAATTTTTCCAGTGCATTTATATACCGTTATAAGAAATTTATATATCACTACATAAAAGTCTATGACGCAATTGAACAATTAATCCAACATTTCTACATAAAAACTAACAATATATTTAAACAGATATACATTCTCAAGCAGTTAATTATTTTAACTGAACAGTTAGATTTTTTTCCAAATGCTGGTAGAGTTTTGTTGGCGATTATTTATTAAACGATTTTTTCTATTTTATTTATCTTTTCTACATATATGTGTTCAAGTGTATCAGTCTTATGAGATAGAGTGGAGAGTGGTGGATGTGTAAACGTCTGTACTCATATACTCTACATATTATATTAATACAGGTATGTAATGGGCCTGTATTTCAGTTATTATATTTTATATTCAAACTATTACAAAAATTCAATAAATGATTCCTTTATTGCAAATATAAAAACAACAAAAGTGAGTTTGTTTGTTGTTTCTTTTTAATGTATTAAAATTAACATATCTCATATCATGATGTTTCTTCATAAAGTTATGATCAGTTATGATCACATAATTCTAAATACATGATGACAAAAAGTTGATTAAAAAAGATTTTCATTTCAAATGCATCAGATTTTCTATCAACAGTAAATATGTTTTGTCTCATTTCATTACTTAACAGATATATGCTATAAATAAATTTTTATGGGCAGTGACTCATTTAAAACGAACAGTTTTGATTGGATTATTCACATATTTAAACTAATTGACAAAACTAATATACAAATCATACTTTTGTTCCACAAACTTCTTCTTGCATATCTATAGCACTTCTTTATTCTCTAAAACCAGACACTCTCTCTGATAAGTATCTAACTGTAGCTGGAAATAAATTAGCTAATAAAATTTAGATGGCACAATTTTATAAAACCATATATTTCTAATAAAATATAATAATTTGAACCAAACAGCTCTTTGTCAAATGTTTAAAACTTCTTTAGGAATTCTATCATCACCTATAAATCTTTCCTTTTTTTAAGATTATAAAAATATGTTTTAACTTGTCAAGATAGTTATCTTTGTCTATAACTAAATCCCGAAAATAGTGATAGAAAATTAAATTGCATTTATAACATAATAGACTGAAGGGTTGGAACTTGTTACTAAATTCCCACAATCACTTTGAAGCCATTATGGTCTCCCATCATATGATATACCATGCAATAATTATTTGAATTAATTTTATTATTAAGTGCATATGATATTTTTTTAATTATTATGCATAAGTGGATTAGTATATTTTTATTATATGTTCAATTATTAACGTCTTAGTTTATAGTTGTTAGATGTAGAGCTCCAAACTAAGCTCTTAACAAGCTTTGTAGAATATCCCCAATCCCAGATCAGTTTCTGTTACTGGTGTCCTTAGTGAGGTGATAGGATATTCAAGCATTAGATTAAAAATATCCTACACCTCACAGAGGACACCAGTATCAGAGACTGGTCTGGGTTGGGGATATTTTATCCTAGCACCTCACTGAGGATACCAGTAGCAGAAACTGATCTGGGTTTGGGGATATTCTACAAAGCTTGTTAAGAGCTTATTTTGCAAGCTCTATATATAACATTTGTAAATATAAGCTTATTAAATTAGGTCATGTGACATATGACTTGATTTTTTAAAATTTATCATTGTTACAGTTTTCACATGGATAGCATAGTTGGTAAATATGGGAAAACCTACAGAGTTATCATGTAATCACATTATTAATTATACTGTAATGATTTTTCACAATGTGTTGAGTTTATATCGTACATCACGGATACCTAGATGATTTATGTGATCACATTTTTTAAATACCTGATCCTTCTGTTTTCTTATTTGTCAGCTTGACTTTTGGTCAATTGGTGGTTTTATGCTTGCTTGCTAATATTAATTCTCCAAATTTTATTTTTAATTTTAGGAAAGAATAGATAGCAGCATGCATATCTGTTGGGAAAATTGTTTCTCAAAGTATTGGCTAAAATTTAGAATTATGGTTGCAGAATAAAGACATATTTTGAGCATGACATATTAGGAAAAAAATATTAATGAAGTTTATAAGGAGAATCTTAATGATGATGTCTGTATTTGTGCTATTTCCTGAATTTAATGCTGTCTGGGAATATTTATAATGCAGTTTAGTCTTTAATATTAGTTATTTTTTGACAAAAGAAAATAATACAAAATATTAACAAAACACTTCAATAGCTAAATAATTATACATATAAAATTATTTTAAACATGACTGAAGTTAGAATCAAAGAAGCATCTGATAACTGATTTATCTAGAGAAACTGATCATATTATCAGAACACTGAATGACAACAAGGAGATAAAAACAATGCAAGTGTTTAAACTATGAATTTGGAGGAATTGAAAAGACTAGTCTAGCATATAATTATATTAAATATAAAACCAAATGTTGTCAACATTTATAAGTATTAATAAGTTTAATAGGAATATAGAATAGATAAATTATAAAAAATGATAAGTAGTAAAATACTGTGAAAGACAATAAGAATATAGACAACATTAATATAAGTTTGAAAAATGATCTAAAAAAACTGTATTTGTTAGTATTTGGAGAATTATACAAATGATAGATTTAAAGGAAATTGAAAAATGGATGTACAGGAAGTACGTTTTGAAGACAACAAGTAATAATGATGTTAGCCCTATTTTTCTTTTCACAGTAAAATATTTTTACTGTTAATTGTCAGTTAGATTTGATAAATTTTAATAAATTAGAATGAGATATTTCTTTCAAAAGTAGTTATATTCATCCAAGCCATATACTGTAAATTTGTGTAATCAATAATCATCTGATATATAGCATTATAAACCCCAGTGAGTTAACCAGGATTTCAAACTTAGTTTTTTTTTTTAATTTCAAACTATTAAAAAATAGTATGAAAGAGTAAATGATGGATGTTAAATGTTAGTGTATTTGTTCCAGATTTGAATTCCAATCTTCATACACTAGGCAAATCTAAAAATGGGACAAACTGGAAATATAAATTTATAGCTCTAGGTCAAGGGTCGTCAAACTTTTTTGATTATCAATCCCCTAAAAATATTTGAAACCTCATCAACCCCCATACAATCTATTTTTGGTGGTTTGTTTTTGTGTTACAAACAAAAAAAAGCTTTTTCTATTTTTATGCACTTATTTTGAAATTTTAAGTTTATTAATATATGTAATAACAATTTTATAATAATTATTTTAATATATAGGGTATATGAGCACAGACTTTCACATGACCCATCACTCTCCACTCTAACTCATAACACTTATACACATATATATCAAAAAGATAAATAATCACCAATATATGTATTTCATGCTAAACCAGCAATCATCAGTTGGTCCAGATTATCAACTCTACACATATATGTAATAAGTGTTCAGATATATATTAAGATAGCCAATCTTCATATTTTAATGGACAGGCTTCAATCCACTATACACTTCAACTCTTCAACCATCCATCCAAATGAAAATTTGATGGAATGCTCAAAGGCCACCCTGAGGCCAAAATTCTTGTCACATCTATGTTGACCTAAAGTCAATCTGACTTTTCATGTACAGGACATCCATTTAATATATATACAAGGGATGGACAAACAACTCTATTATATAATAAGTGATATACAGACTTATTATATACCTGTATCAATATATGTAGGGAAGGAAAAAGCAATACCCATGGACTTGAAATTTTCCAAGAGTGTAAGGATTTGAAGAGGCTTTTCATTTCTTGATTTCTAATCTACAAGCACAACTTCTTATCCATTTACTTACCACTTTTGGAAGTATAGATAGATTAACTATGATCTGGATACCTGAAAGAAGTTAAGACTGGTTGAAACTGGTGCCCTGTCTCATTTATTCAGCATGGTTTGTGACTTTCGCTGTTGAACAAAACCATCTAATTATTTATTAGGGGAATCTGGAAAAAAAATCTAATTTTTTATTGACTGATATTTGAAATATAGTAATACACAATCTTTTTTGTATACTTTGGACAATTTTTTTAAATCAATTCTATATGAATATCAAACAAAACACTACAGTATTTATTTAGAAATCTATTTTTTTAAATGTTATGGTTAATGAAATAATTACATTTTATTTTAATAACTATAAGTTAATTCTATATAATATTAATATCATTTATATTCTTTTTTACTTTTTACAATGTTTTTTTACAACCCACTATTGATGTTTTCGATTGCCCCAACGAACTTTTTCAGAACTATAACAAATAAATACAATACACAAATATAATTTTATTTACAAATATACATATATTCTATCTAATAATCATTATTTATATACCCACATATAAATTTATATACCTCTCTATATAATTAGAACCTTTTTATATATTATATATTTTAACCTTTTTTATATTTTAAATTGACCAATCAGTATTTCCTATAATTATATATATATTGTAATCCTTAGTTTCTGTCATGTAGAAACTAAGGAGTGGTAAATTCAATATAAGATTAGTTGGTGCACCGATTAGTTTTACATAATCTAAGATTTTTTTTTTTTTTATCAAAATGTTAAGCTAAATAAAAGTTGGTATTTTGGTTTTTAGAATAAAAACATCGTAAATCTCGAATCTATAACATATAAATAAAGGTATGTTTATACTTTTTTAAAATTACAATGTATAAGTATAGAGAGGAAAGGGGGGTGATTGTCTTGTGCGCATTATAAAACTAAAATAGAATTAGAAACTTAATAAAAATAAGTGAATCAACGATATTTTAAAAGTGAAAGTTGATATCCGGAATAAAATTTTAACTCGCTAATTCTAGCGACTGATTAATATTTGGTTATATGGAAAGATAGCTCTTTAAATTTCAAAAGATTATAAAGTTAGTTTACTGTAAATTAAAGTAACAATAAGTACATTGCTAATGATTAGTTATATGTGCACGCGTGTACGTGTGTGTGTGCGATGTATATAATTTTAAGTATATAGAAAATCTTAGGGTTTTATACATCATACAGTACACCATTCGATAATGTTCTGAGAGGAGTATTATTTTATATGGGCATTAAAGAAATCCATTATGATTTTCACTCATAAATCTTTAAGCAAAAGTTGGCCTATTCGTGTCAAGCGTTGTTAGCCGAGAGGTCATCGCAGTCGCCTTGCAAGCAAGTAGTCGGTTGCAGACGGTTGTGGGTTCGCCTCCCGGCCGATGCTATGACATATGGAAAAAAAAGTTGGCCTATTCATTTTTGTTGAAATAATTTTTTATAAAAATTTTCCGCCATTTTTTTATTATTGTTGTTCAGAGCGGGGAAATATCTCTCAAACACACGTGAGAAGGGCGGTTTGGTGCATAAGTGATGTACAAACAAAAATTGAATAAACCAATTAAAAATTAATATTAGGGGTCAAAAGTAAAGAGATCAGAAGAATGTTTGACGGATAGATAAAATAAAACTAAGCTCGTATTAAAAATCTTGTGCCCAGTGTGCACGCTAAAAAAATTCTGTTGAATCTATCGTCTGACTAAAGTTATTAGTTTTATTTAAAAAGTATATATTGTATATCTTAATGGAGCACTAGAAAGTTCATAGGCACACTTGTCTCCTCTATTAAGTCAATTGGTGCCAAAATTTTATCAACCTACAGGAAATCAACACACCATGCTAAAATCAACGCGTCCAATTCGGAAGCTTCGATCTACATATCTTAAACTTTTATTGCCGCTTGTTTTTCATTAAACAATTTAATAAGTAAATTTGGATGGATCATTGTGCTACAAACTTTTACTAATCTTAATCTCATCTAGGATAAGTCATTGTTAATATTGGAATGTTTTAATTTTATTACAAACTTAAGTAATATTTTATACTATTTCAAATATTTAATTTTGAATACTGAAATAAATGGATTATAAAAGAATAAAAGGCTGAAAGAGTAATAATAATAATCAATGTCAATTTTATCTTTAATTATATTTAACTCCAGATGTAATATAATTAAAAGAATAACTTATACTTAGTGCAATTATAATTCTCCGAGTAAACCTTTGAGTTCTCGTGAGAGAATAATTATAAAATGAAATTTGGAAATTATAGTCAAAACAATTCTTTTTAATAAATGTGATGAAAAAAAAAATTCTAAACAAAAAGTTCTTTAAAGCAGTGTTTCCCAACCTGTGGTACGCGAGTTGCTGGCACACGAAAAATAATAAATAATGGTGGACATAAAAAAAAAATTAAATCATAAAAATATCATAAAAACGTTTTTTTCTATAATTCATAAAAATTATTTTAATTAATAATATTCTACAGTAAAGTTGTTGATATGTACAGTCGATAATGATCTTTAATGTTAATGATAAAATTGAAAGTATGATTAAGAAATTAGATTTTTGGAAACAGTAATATATATAAGTATCACGTTTTTTCCTATTGTTAAATCCGCACTTACAACTGTGCCAATGTTATATCTGCAAGTCATACTGTGCGGTCAGCCAATAACGTTATACAATTCCCACGCTGTTCGTTTCCAACGAGTGCTCTCCAACGAATCGGTCTGCAATGAAGCTCTCCAACGAATTGGTCTGCAATGAATGCTCTCCAACGAATTGGTCTGCATCAAAGATCGCCAACGAATTGGTCTGCAATCTCTCCACTGAATTGGTCTGCAATGAATGCTCTCCAACGAATTGGTCTGCCATGAAGCTCTCCAAATGAATTGGTCTGCAACGAAGCTCTCCAACGAATTGGTCTGCAACGAAGCTCTCCAACGAATGCTCTCAATATCTCTGCTGCGGTCTCTTTCAGCTACACCCGTGAACTACATTTCCACTGGGAGATGATCATTAACCACCAGCATTGACGTGAGATATCTCTACTTAAATACTGCTTACTCAATACTGCTTGACTGCTCTCTATTGCTCTCTATATTACACTGCTAGATGTTACCCAGTCTTCTTATCGCTCTCTGACAACTGCAATGATCAATCAATGCACTGACCAATAAGATAACGTCTCTTATCTAGAAACATTTGTAATTAGCAAATATTTCTAGGAATTGTGGATCACCATTATGTCAATGCACTAATTAAATTCTTCAGCTATCAGAGCGCGATCTAAAAACAGCCTTACGAATAAATTCTAGTTTTTTCTGGAGTGCACAAACATGTCTGCCATTTTACAAAACACTACACCTATAATTCATAAAAATTATTTTAATTAATAATATTATACAGTAAAGTTGTTAATATGTACAGTCGATAATGATCTTTAATGTTAATGATAAAATTGAAGGTATGATTAAGAAATTAGATTTTTGGAAACAGTAATATATATAAGTATCGAAAACAATCAACTGGAAGTATTCAAAACTCTACATATTTTTTTGTTTGAAAATAAGGTTAGTCTGTCTCAAGATATATGAGAAAATATAATAGCACATTTAACAGGATTAAAATTGTCTTTCATGGAATATTTTCCAAAATCCGAAAACACAAATGATAATTGGATTTCAAACTCCTACTATGCAGAAAATTTAGAAAAAGCTACATCATTATCAATAAAAGATAAAGAAAATTTAATAGAATTATCATGTGACAGAACTTTACAAGTAGAATTCAAACGACACAATCTAATTAATTTTTGGTTAAACATTAAAGAATATGAACAACTTTCTGAGAAAGCTCTTGAATTATTATTACCGTGGAATTAGTAGGAAGAGTTTTTTCTTCTTATATTTAAAAAAAAAATAAGACAGATTGAACGCAGCTGTAGACTTAAGGGTTTCTTTTGAACCAAATTTCAAAAAATTATGTTGTTCGAAACAAGCACAAAGATCTCATTAAATTTATTTTATAAAAATATTTGATTATGATAAGAAAATATATTAATTGGTTTTTTATAATTTTGTGTTTTTATTAAAACAATTTATTAGTAAACGAAATATGACAAAATAGTAGATAAATAATGAGTCGGATCAAGGCAAATCAATATAAATTATTTAATTTGAAAGAATGTATCAGAAAAGGATCATACCCAGAAATTAGACTCTCATTAACTCTTGATCATCTATTGTGGATTACTAGATGTAAGCTAGTATTTAATCATCAAAAATTTAATCCTATTAACTTCATGCTGAACAATATAAAGAAAACAAGAACAAGAAATAGCCTGATAACCCCTGAGGTTATTTTTACCGTGACTTGGGACATGCTGGATTTATCCTCTCCATGGTCCAACCAATAGCAAGATGCTCCGAAAAAGAGAAAACAGACTCAAATTCGGGAAAATCAAATGAAGGAATGAGAAAACACTTTGAACAAAGTATGTACCAAATAACCTTCAATGTAATAATGTAATCTTTAATAAATTATTTTGGAAAAAATATGAAACTTTGAACAAACACATACATATAAATATGTTAGAATGAGTTTATAATTTCAGTGAGTTTATAATCTGGCGTGACGTTTAGGCATGTTTCAATGTAATTTGTCTCATTATGAGATGTGAATACATACATGGTCACCCTATAATATTTATAATGCAAATAAAATAACACACTCGCAATAACAAATTTCATGAAATACAATCATTTTTACAAAGTGGTACAATTTATCCTGGTGTATTACGAAGTGGTACGCAAGCCAAAAAAGGTTGGGAAACGCTGCTTTAAAGTATTACTAGCAGAAATATAGTGAGCATCTGCTCTTATGAAATATTTTTAATATAATAAATTGTGCATGGATTTTATCTAATTGAATTTAAAATAGTATTAGATGCGTCTAAAATAAATATAATCTGGAACTAATAAAAACCAAACTGAATGATAACTATTGCTTAAATAATAAAAATTGAATTCATATGCAAAATCTCTTAGGAAAGAAAGACATATAATAATGTGTGAATTACTGTGCTATATTGTGGAAATACGGATCTTATAGTAGCTACATGATTAAATGTGTTTTAACTTCGTTGTTGCACCAAATAAACATTAATATTTTGGATAGCTTCAATGATAATCTACCATGGCCATGCATGCATTTTTATTTTATAATTTTCCCATATACGTCTTTTCTTCGGACAGTTGACACTTCGTGGGAGGATAATTGCCAGCATCCCCATTGTACCAAGAAAGAGACAATACGTAAAAATTTTATTATTATACTTATTATTACCTTATATTGTATTTGTTAATATGTTAGTTAAGAGTTAAAAGTTGAAAAAAAATTTTGACCCCATATTCAATCTAATTTCTAGTTTACAAATAATTTTGTTTACTATAAAATTGCTTAAGCCCGTACATTTTATTTTTCTGTATTACAAATGCTAGGGGAGTATGATGTATGAAAGGATTTACAAGATATAGTTATGTTAATAATTTAAATTGATATCTTCAAGTTTATTTAATTTTTCATATTTCATATTTTATTTCTATTCTCGGAAGTGTGTGAGTTATTTAAAGTGTGTATTTAAGTGAAATGATGCCTATTTCTTAGCCTAGAGAATTATTTTAAGTAAACTTTTTCTTAGTCATAATAGACTAATAGGTTCATGTATCAATACTATGATACCCTTTTTTTATGCAATGTGAGAGTGCAAATGACTTCTGTTTGTTGAGGTTAGAGTAGTTTTACCACCTCAAAGGATTGAGATAGAGCATAGCTCTCTCACGATAAATAATTTTATTTGAAGTATTTTTAGGAGATCGAGGACTTGATCCCAGTTCCAATATTTTTTATTGCTTGTAAGAGAAATATTTATGGTTGTAGTTTGCGGGGCTCTTAGCATGTCTTTTATATATGTGCAGTGACGAATTCCTCACATACTTTAGCCTCAGGAAGAAGGCAAATTCTTGGGTCTATGCTAGCACTAAGAAGTTATTATTATTGACTTATGCTCTCTTACGAAAATAATCTTTTTATCATTACCCAGGAGTGTATGATAATTTTGTGTTTCTTGCTTGTGAGGTCATTGCATACTAGTGAAAAATAGTTACTTGTTTAGGGACTAAATATATCATATTCAGAAATTGATGTACTGAGTAGCTAAGCTTTGCTCCAGCTTGTGTGAGAACCGATCTTTCTTCTAAATTCATATTCGTAAATTTGAATTCAGGCAAACAGTACACATCATATCCTGTGCATGCAGAAGCAAGTCATCGCTTGACGGGTAAGAAAAGAGTAGTGAACTCATGTGCTTTGGCAATAAATACCCATATATGTCCATTAATAT
Organism: Epiperipatus broadwayi; assembly: GCA_028023455.1. Taxonomy (NCBI): domain Eukaryota; kingdom Metazoa; phylum Onychophora; class Udeonychophora; order Euonychophora; family Peripatidae; genus Epiperipatus; species Epiperipatus broadwayi. The sequence continues at coordinate 1,263,242 of JAQFVV010006406.1, read as the reverse complement.
AGTTATTAAACATATTACATAATTATTAGATGGACTTTGAATACTAGGTTATGGGAATAATAGTCCGTTAAATGCGTATAAACTTAAAAAGTAGAAAGTTAAAATAATTTGTATTGCATTTAAGACACAAATTTCTTAAATAATGTAACTTTGGTATTTTGAAAAATATAAATGTCTTAATAAACTGAATAAAATCTTACATTAAATTTTATGGGCTTTAAGTTAATTAATACGGTTAGCAATAATGGTATTTTAGATAATGTTACCGAAGCACCGCTTCAAATATAACCAAATAAATATTCGAAGCTGTATTATGGGTCAAAAGAACTATAAGTTACTTAGTTTGTAAAATAGTAATTAGTCCCAAAACTATTTATAATAAAATTTATTACTGGGACAAGCTATATATTCGTTTCATTAAGTTTATATAAGTTCGTAATTGTAGCCAGTGTAGATCCCCATTGTAAATAAGTTAAACTGTATCTCATAGTTTTCTTAATTTGGGATCGCTACAATATTAACTTGAATTGTAGTTTTTCTTTTATATCGTTGTTAATAAATATTTTTTGTTTTAAAATTTAAACTTGTGTCTGGTATCTTAGTGTTTTGGGTGTCCAGAGCCACATAATACTAGAGCTACACAATATCAAATGTCACTATATTAGAGTTTCATAATATTGATATATTTATAAATTTATTATAGTCATTAATACTCGAAGTATAACCTGAAGATATTAATTGAAATAACTCCTATTTCTAGTACAGATTGTTCATAAAACATATTTATTAATTTTACTGCTAAAATAAAATGAGACATTTTCACTTGTAAAGATTGGAAGATTTAAGTTAATGGCATATATGTTCAAGATTTTAATAAGTGCTTGGCAAACAGATGAGAGAATAGTTTAGTTATAAGATTAATATTTAATTGTTCAGTTCATTGCATTAGGGCCGGATTTAGATGAAAGGAGGCCCTAGGCTATTCCACTTATGAGGCCCTTTCACCTCTCATATACATCATTACTGTGATATATATCAATATGTTAAATGAAACATGTTGTTATTGGCAGGCCCCTCTTGATCTTGAGGCCCTAGGCTGAAGCCTAGTTAGCCTATAGGAAAATCCGGCCCTGATTTAGACTAATAATATTAAGAGTGGACATAAAATCCCTTCTTTACTCTTGATATTTGGATGCCTTCTCAGTGGAACAAATTATATTCTAAATTTATTATAATAATGGTTTTATTAATTAATTAAAATATCATATTTATTATTATCTTTATTATTACAAGCTCTATTCTTAGCGTTAGAGAAAGTAGACATTAACTTTAAATAAGCATATGTCTATCTATCTGCTGGGATGGTATCCAAAGGTCGGCAATAAATTGGAAAATAATTAAGTGTTGCACTTCACCACAAATCATGACCCTGAGAATAAGAGTATGAGAACAAGAGCATTCATAATTTTAAAAGTTTAAAGAATAAGAGTGCTATTATTAAAGTGTTTGAGAATACAGAGTTGTTGAGTTAAGAACTGGTATGTTCCACTTCTGTAGGTGCATGTGGGATAGCATTAGAGAAACCCAAGTTGGAAGATAGGATGGGGGACCTAAACATTAGTACTTAAGATTAAAATGTAACTGTGAAGGGTGATCAATGTGAAGAACAAAAGGGTTATTTGATTTATTTGTAAGGGAGGGGGAGAGTAAAATTTTCTACTCTATGTTTGTTAAGTTATAAGATTTTAATATTTTTATTAGTATAACTTTATGAGTTCTCTGCATGGATTACTAATCCATTTCCAATCGTTACATATGAAACATTAAGAAGAACGTTATTGTAGTTGCCACTGGAGATCATATATCTATGTAGATTTGTGGAGGAAATTTGATTATATTTCTAAATAATTTATCAGGAATTTATTTGCTTAATAATTACTGAGTTTAAATTCCAAACTCAACATATTATTTGTAATTTAAAACATTATTAAAATTATATTTTCTTTTGGAAAAGTTTTGTTAACATGCTTCCTCCACAGACTTCCCATTTATTAAGCGATGATGATCTCGGTGGAAATTATATTTGATGCTACAGTTGCAATTTGGCACCTGGGTAAAATACCTGTATTATTATTATTAGCTGTCTCCATCTTATCTAAAGTTATTGGATTTTAATAATGCTATGATTGAAAATTAAGGTTACAATATATATTTATTTATTTCATTTATTTTATATTTTCTTATTAATTTTTTTAATATTTAACTCTAACATTATATATTCATATTTTTATATTTCACAATGAATAATAATAATGTAAAATATAAAAATATGAATATATAATGTTAAGTTAAATATTAAAAAAATTAATAAGAATAAAAAAAAATAAAAATAATATATATATATGATTATAGAAAGTATTAATTGATAAATATAGAATATATAAAAAAAGTTAAAATGTATAATATATAAAAAGATAATTATATAGAGAGGTATATAACATATATGGGGATATATAACTAATGATTATAAGATAAAATATATGTATATATAATGTAAAATTATATATTCATGTATATTTGTATTGTGTATTTCTATTATGTTTGTTATAGTTCTGAAGAAGATTGCTGGGACAATCGAAACCATCAATAGAGGGTTGTAAAAAGCATTGTAAAAAGTAATAAGGGACATACATGATATTAATATTATATGGATTTGGCAATGCAATAAGAAAGATAAAGTTATAACGTAATTCACGAGACAGTCGTATGACAATGTTAAGATTTCATTTTTTTGTTTAAAGTTATGTTTGATATGTTAATTATTAATGAACAACGCAATGTTTTTTTTTTTTTTTTGTAATATCAATTCCTTTGCGTAAATCATACCGCTGAGCTTAGGTAAAAGAAAGAAGCTGAAATAGTCAATGGAGAAAAAATAAATAGGCAAAAAAAATAAAAAAAACTTTTAAGAAAAAATAAAATTGGGGGAAAAAGTAATAAAAGTTTGATATGCGAGTAAAAAAAAAAGTAAAATTAAAATGTTTAAAGTTATATATTTTTTTTCATGATGATTTTATTTTTAATCTAACCATCAAATTTATATATATGCAAAAATAACGATTTCAGAAATCAAAAATAAAACCTTGCTTTACGACACGAATTCTAATGTCGAATTCTAGGTAATATATCATATAATTCTTTTAAAACAATTTTCTTTACATTTTTTACATATTGCGTGCAATAAAAATAAAAGTAATATATATATACGTGTTTCTAATAAAAATGATTTATGGTAACACAACGTAGTTACGTATTGAAACTTATTTAAGTAAATAGTATTTATTGTTGTGATCGTGCAATAAGTAATACATTTCGCCGCTTTTTATTTTACAAATGATGCATTTTCTTGCTGAATTATATATTTATATATAATCTACTGCACCGTGTTTTTATTATTTACTCCGCATTAGTAATATGATTAATGATAAAATCTTTTAATATTTTAAAAGCATCTAATGTTATATATATATTCACATTTCTCTTTTTTGTCTTTTATATGTAAAATGGAAATATTTCACTCAATAAAAAATATGTTTTATCGATACGGTATAATAAGTAAAAATATAAATATTAAATAATAATTAGCAATTAAGTACAATTAACATTGATAAATTATTTAATGCACTAAAAATATATTTTAAAAGCATTCAAATTAAATGAAACGATAAAGCAGTTTTTAGATTTAAAAGTAAATAATATTCTCACTCATCTTAAAAAATATACGCAGTAAAACTTCAATATCTATCTAAATAAGTAAATAAGTAACTAGCTGTATAAATAATTTTAATTTTTCTTAAGAGAGAAAGATTAATATCTAAGTCAATGCAAACAAACAAAAAAGTCTTTCGTGTTTTAACAAAGGTGCCTAATGACATATCTTTTAAAAGAACAACAAAACCACTATTGTCTAAGTTATATATATATTGCAATAAAAATGATAGCTAAAACCTTCAACAGATACGCTTTAAACATGCTTATGTGACAGCCAATCAGATGTAATAATGACATCACATGGACCTCCCAATTCTCAAACACAAGTCAGAACTATAAGAAAAAGATGGACCCACCTTCTTCTATGCCTCAATTTATATATAAATAAGCCAGATATTTTTACGCTTATTAATATCATTTCATTAGATTTAAAAAATTGCTTCATAGTAAATCGAAAGATTTCGCGTTGTTTATTTATATATACATATAATATTTAATGAATTAAATGTGAAGGTATTTAAGATTCACACTCTTAGTTCAAAATGCTTGAGTCGGGCTTATTTATATATAAATTGAGGCATAGAAGTAGGTGGGTCCATCTTTTTCTTATAGTTCTGTCTTGTGTTTGAGAATTGAGTGATCCATGTGATGTCATTATTATATCTGATTGCTATCACATAAGCATGTTTAAAGCATACTTGTTGAAGGTTTTAGCTTTCATGTTATTACAATGTTATCTGTTTGCGCTTAATAAATTTGATATATTTACAATAGAAATGATGTAGAGATTAAATCAATAGTAGTGTAGATAAAATCACTGGCAATATCTGTGTTACAAATTAGGCAACAAATTATAAAACTGATATAAAAGCCTCTCATAAAAGTATTGGTATATCGTAACAGTAATAATCTCTTCACAATGTTTGTAACTTCAAAATTTAATGATTACATTAAGTCATTTTGATGATGATCAAAATGACATTAGCACATTGAAAGTTAACTTTTGCATAGTCAGTTGAAAAGCATTTAATTGAATAAGAAGTGATTTGAAATAAGACTTGCAAGCTCCCTATAGCTACTCAATCAATTTTACACAACTGATACACATAACCATGTACATGTAAAAAGATAAATGATCTCCAATATACATATTTCAGACTGAACCAGAAACCATCAATTGGTCTAGATCACCATCTCCCAAAAATACATATATAATTAGTGTTCAGTTTATATTAAGATAAATTTTCAAACTTTAATTGACAGGCTTCAACATGCTTCACTCTCCAACTCTTCAGACATCTATATAATCGAAAATCTGATGATGAAATGCTCAAAGAACTTGTTAATGTGAATATTATTGTCATACCATGTTGACTCTAAGTCACTCTGACCTCTAGCACCTTAATATATCCATTCAAATACACAGAAGGGGAGTGGGAAGAATAAACGTTGAACATGCCTATCCCTCTTCTATGTATTTGAATGGACATATTAAGATCCTATACATGAGGGGGCAGAGTGACTTAGAGTCAACATAGGTATAGAAATATTGGCATCAACAAGGACTTTAATTGTTCTATCATCAGATTCTCAATGATATGGATGGCTGAAGAGTTGAAGGGTGGAGAAGATTGAAGCCTATTCATTAAAGTTTGAAGATTTGTTACCTTAATATAAACTGAGCACTGATTATATATATGTGTATGGGGGATGATAATCTGGGCCAACTGATGAGTGCTGCTTTCAGTGCAAAAATGTATATTGGAGATCATTTATCTTTTCACATGTAGGTGATCATGTGTATTGGTTATGTAAGATGGATTGGGTAGCCATAGAAAGTTTGAAATTCTGAGTTGAAGTATCTTCTCATCACATTACATTCAGTACAGACATAGTTATATTTAAATATTACAATTTCTTATTTTTTTAGATCTAATTTAAATTATTCTTAGATACCACTTTCTTCACAGAAAAATCATCTTTGAATGCATTATTATCTTAATTTTGATTTATTTTCATTACCACATCATACCCCATGGAAGATTGCATAACTTTTCAGATTTCATGATATGTTAATGGTATAGGCTTGGAATAGGATCAAACAGTACAATAACTAAATTTGATAATAAAACAACATAATAGAAATGTTGCTTATATATTTAAAACTATCATAAAATAAATAAAATACAAAATACTGATATTAAAACATTAGATATAAATCCTTATTCTAAAGTCTTATATTCGAATATAAAGAAAAAATCTTACTCATGTAATAAAACGTTTTAACCATGGATTTTGTTGATAATGTACATTTATGTTTTACCTTTCATGCACATCCTTAATAATAGTATTTATAAATGTAGACTTTACCTTAATTAACTTTTTTGGGCATCAATGTCGGCAGACTAGAAATGGGGTCCACTACAAGAAAATATATGATAAGTTTTATGGCAGATTCTTATTATGTTCTTACAGTACAATTTTCTTCTTGTAAGTAGGCAAAGTTGTATCCTATGCATAATTAACATTTATGTCTAAATAAAACTATTAATTTCAGACGTTTGACTGATATATCCTTGGTTGTTTAGCTCCACATGTTGAATAGTCTTCTTGTAGTTGCTAAATTAAATATAGTATTTAAAAATATTTTTTTAAACAGTCAGAAATATAAGCTATTTGAAGCCATTCTGTAGGAAAGCATTTTAACTAGCAGTTTCCACTTTCAACAACTACTGCAGCAGACAGTCATTGGCTAGTTATAACCATTTATGTTTTTTGCTGTCTTTCTAGTAAGACCTGCTCTACATTAATAGCATTTTCTTTCTTTCAAGAATTAAACTGCACTGCTGGTTTTTCTTATCCAAGATTAAATCTACCATTATTTTTAGGACTTATTTATACTTTTCATCCCAATGAAAGACATTATATTCTACCATATTATGTCTTTAATGGTATTTGTTATTGTTATCTTGATAAACATGTTTATCACATTGAACAAATTAATTAACTCTATATTGATTTGTATATTAGAATGTTTTTTACAAAACTTTTTTATCTCAACTTCAAATACCAGATTTAAATTTGCACATGTTAATTTCTTTCACATTCAAATAGTTATTTTAGAAATAGTAACAAAACAACTTTCATTTTTTGCGATGATTGGGAAAAAAGAGAGACCATATATATGACCAAACTTTAATATTTATACTCTAGCTTTTTTAAATGTAATGTTTTATAAATTGTATTAAAATATTTGGATTTATTTTCAAATTTAATCCAAGGAAAAGGTAACTATATTTTATAAAAGTGTCGTTCAGAAGGCAAATCTGAAAGATCAAAAAATACAATATATTCTCTCTTTCTTATATTTTTAAACTATGCATTTCATTTATGTGGATACAATTTAAATAAATAAATTATTTTTTCTTTCCTCTCTCTTCTTTACATTATTTATAATTTTGCTATTTTTAATTTTATATTTTATTACAAAATATTTCATGGCTTTATTAAATCTGTAAACAATTTTATTCATAAACCAATGCTCATACATATGACAAACAATACAATTTATAAATCAGTTTATTATATTAAAAAATAGAGTCATATTTTACATGATTCCATTTCTTTTTTAAGCTTGCAAAATATATAAAAAAAGCTTAGCTAATTGCTCAACAACTTTGTGATAAATGTTTAGCTAGAGAAAACATTTAAAATATCTCTATCAGAAACCACATCCAAATCTCTGAACAATGGTTTCATGCTTTGACACTTCTCAGAGAGGTGCTAGGTAGTGTCTGAAACTATCCTAACACTTCTGAGGAGTGCCAAAGCACAAAACCATTAGTGAGGGGTTTGGGTATGGTTTCTGATAGAGATATTTTAAATGTTTTCTCTAGCTAAGCATTTATCACAAAGCTTGTTGAGAAATTAGCTAATCTCTTTGTTTATAGTGTATTATATTATTTTATTAATCTGGCTGTAATAATATGATAATATTGCAGCTTTATAATACTATTTATTAACTACTATTTTATCTTTGTGTTTTTGGAATTAATATGCCTTATGAATACAAATAATTGCAATTGCAAACAATTTAAAATCTTAAAATGATTCCACTTGCAATCATTTGCACTATTATAATATATATGCAATAAATGGAAATCTGTGTTGTGTTCATATGTAAAGCAGATTAAGAAAATTAAGCCATTTTGTATTTTCAACATTTTCCCACTTTTCCTTAGTGGCAGTTTGAATTCATAGATCAACACTATAATCTTAGTATTAAAACCTTTATTTATCATTATGAATCAATAAATTGGGCATTATTAGTTAGAGATATGTTTACAAATGAAAAAAATTCCAAAAATTTAAAATGTAAAATATATAAAGAAAAAATAAAACCTACTTTTATTGATTCTTTGCTGTAATGCATGCTTCCCCCAAAATAAGACTGGATCTTATAATAATTTTTGCTCCAAAAGACACCGTAGGACTTATTTTCAAATATGTCTTATTTGTTCATGTACAAAAATTAACATTTATTCAGATATTTCTCTTTTACAGAAATCTATAAGATTCTTATCTCAGGAGCACCCCACAAATCATATCTTGTAATCATCAGAATAGTTCTTCCTTTTTGTACTCATCTTATCTGGAAGTTGGAATGTTATTCCATTTAAATTTAACACTAAACTCGTGTATTAATTGAAGACTTCCTAGATAAGAGTGGTAACAAAATGATTACAATTAAGAATGGTTCATCCACACAAAAGCAACAAAAATGCAGACATAAAAAATCAGAAAATGTTTCTGTATTTTATACATGCACATTAAGTATGTCCATTATAACATATGGTGTGTTGTATTATGATTCATATATGACTTAACCACATCCATCTGTTATCAAGTGCTCACATTGTAAACACTTTCCAAAATAATTATAACTGCCTTGCTTGGGTATTCTTTTTAAAAACTTTCTTTAGGAAAAAAATGATGACTTAACTTAAGCTAAATCACAATTATTAAAATCACTTCTGGTATTTTAATAAAATCTTTCATGAGGAAAAAAAATGTTTAAGAAAACAAACTAATTTTTCGTTTTTCTTGAATATTTAAAAGTTACCATGATGAAACTTTAAAACTAAATCAAGCATTATAAATCTAATTATTAAATATAGATAAAATAAATATCTGAAAATATATAAATGAAATTATAAAAATGTTCAATATATTGACTTGTGGTCGATAAACTTTTTCCATACAGGTAGAATTACATTTGCCAAAGATTGCCAATGGAAAAATACAAAAGAACTATATAACTTAAATTACTGTTCTTTTAAAAAATTGACATCAATAATATTGTTTATTTATATATTATTTATATTATAATTCAATATGACCATCGACTGTCTATTTGGCCGATGATCTTGACTAAGGCTTATATTTGGAAACTACTTTTTCTTATTGCATTGCCAAATAAATATCGTGTACTATTAAATCATCCATGCACTTTACTACTGTTACACAATGCTTTATTTACCACCCTCTTTTACAATTTACAGTTTTTTTAAAAATTTGAATTTAGCAGTTGAAGTTAGGAGATATAAAAGTTTTGAAGAAGATTGTTGGGGCAATCAAAAGTGTAAACTGCAAAAGAGGGTGGTAAATAAAACATCGTGTAACAGTAGTAAAATGCATGGATAATTAATATTATATGCTTATATTTGAGGTAGGATTTATATTATAAGCATTCTAAAAATCATGCTAGAATTTATTTTCTACTTAGATCTTATTTTCAAGGAAACACAGTAATAAAATCGTCACAAAATTACACTTCACTGTTAGACAAGGGCTTGACAGAGTTTAAATATCTTGCTTTCATTTTTATCATTTTCTTAATGTATTTTTAAAAATAAAATATATTTTGTTAAAATGTTAAGTGTAAACAAAAACATATATTTTTAAAAATAATCATATAAATATTTTATGAGAATAATTATAAAAAAATTAAATAAATTACAAAATTATGCAATTTATTTTGCTTGTTTCCAGAAATAATAAAAAGGGAGTTTACAAATTTGGTTATATACCTACTATCAAAGAATATTCAGGCAGGGGACATTTTAAGCTCTTGTTTGCATGTTTGAAGTTACTTTATTGCCAAGTTTAATTATAGAAATGGCAAAATAGTTAAAGTCAGCTGTGTTGTTCAAAGTCAACACAAAACAATACCATCATAGTATTCTATATTATGTCACAAATGGTAATTAGAAAGACAAGCAACAATCCAGATGAAAGTCTGATTACAAATAAATAACTGAAAAAAAAAACAAATATTTATTTGGAGTATTATCTTTTTACAGAAATACATTTTCATTTACACTTTGTTGAAAAGTTAGAAAGCAGAATAAGATGACACTTCAGCGACACAATAAACAATTGAAAGCATGGACTAACAAAGAAAAAAAGCCAAAAGTTAAGACAATGAATCTAAGTAACAAAATAATATGAGGTTTTAAATATTAATTTATTAACCAATGAAAATTTGCCACTGTTATCCACACCACAAGGTCTTGTATGAATAGCTGACTAATTATTGATATTTTAGAGGATTTAAACACTTATTCATCTTCCTGAAATGTCAATGGTTAATTGGCTACATAAGAACCATATGAGAGTGTTAAATATTATTTGCAAATTTATTATAATAACTTCTAGCAAAACTATTTCTACAAAAATATTATTAAACATTATTTTAAAAAGTATTAATCATTAACTGTTTTTATTTATAATATTTAATAAAATTTTTAAAATCTCACTACACAAATTCCTAGCTTTCAATGACAATTGTGATAAATTAAAACATTTTGAAATATATAATTATTTTATAACTGCATAATAATATTTGGAGCAATATTTTAATTTGTATCATCATCAACACTTTCACCATTATTAATTCACTTTCAGAAGATAGTCTCTCAAAGTTTAATTCTGTTTTTCTCTCTTTTCCATATTGTCTCAGCATACTTTCTTATTTTAGCCATCTATCATACATGTGTTTCTTTCTTGGTCTTTACAATCTCTTAGAATCCAGTTTAAGATTTTAATTGTCCATCTATCAATATATATATATATATATTGTACCGGTCGGTTTCATCTGTTCATATAACAAGATCTAGCATCTAGGCAAAAGTACCTCGAATCCAATCCTGTGCAAGATACATAAGTCAGGAACATTCATGAACTCTGCCCTATTTGCCTATTTTCCAGATCTACCCACTTATGAGCAACAATTCCAACGATACTGATCTAATTTATTCCTACCCCGCCGGCATCACAAAGTCGTGACACAAAAAGACTCTTATTCGAACTTGGTTCATGTCTAGAATATTATAATTAGCGATTTTCGATCATCTAATAAGTGAAACCTTTTTATATTACATCAAAATTATTTCTATTCAATAAATGAAACAATGACTTAGATATTTAGAACGATATAAAATTTATTAAATCAACTTGGAATATATCTGATTGCAAACGTTATTGGTATTAGAATGTAAATAAAATGGGTGTTTATCTCCCTTGGACAACATTAACCTCTCTTACAATACTATACAATGAAAATATTTAATCATCAATAACAAATAATTCATGGCTTTATTCTATTGTGGCTATTTATATGTCAATAATTTATCGATTGAATGGGATATATAAGATTTTTAATAATAGCGCTAGACTACGGTACCCGAAGTTATTTGAATCCACCAGTAATAAGAACAACAGCATTCATACCAATACGTAAGTTTATTCAATTGGATGATAAGGGTAATTTTATTTAATTAATATTTGCATTTTGCTATATAAGAACGTGTGTGGGAAGCTAATTTGGGAAATAATAATAATGGCAGAAGTGTCGTATCTGAAAGTGCGAATGAAATATATATATAAAAATGGTAATCCATTTAGTATAATCATAACAGTACGGTTTAGGAGAATTAATAGGCTTTTAACAAAAACGAAATATGGGAAAGCGGTACGTGTATGAGGGCAATGGAACGATCTATTCTAAGATCTAAGAAGACGCTTCAATTCACCGTTAAAGAAATGCGACTCTCTGCAAATGTCGGCAGGGTCGGGTCATAAACAACTAAGAAGGCGCTTTATTGAATTGCCATAGGCTGGACTTTTGCCAGAGCGAACCCTATGCAACAATATCTCGCGCTGAAGAAATCCAAAGAGGTTTGCCAAACCTTGTCTTTGGTATTAGAAGTAAAAGTGAACGAAGCACAAAGATATATATATCACGAAAGGCCGGTATACACGTAATGCTTGCATTCATATAAATATATAGATATTTAGCTAAGGAATAAATAATTATCGCCTATCTTTATTAATAAAAACCCCTCGTACCGGTATGATTTGATTACTACGTGGATGTGGAAGAATTACAGTTAATGCTAATATAATATAGCTCATAGAACTAAACAATCCCCCCCTTTATGTATTATTTTAAAGTACACGTAAACTTTCCACAACTTATAAATATAAATCTTTGGTTTTGAATGCTTTAATAAATAAATACTTTTCATATTATTAAATATATATACAGTCGGTGGTGGCTATTGATTTCAATAAAGTAATATTAATTTTATTCATATAAATCTATTTGCAGATTTTAGAAGTTAGCGCTATTATTTAATTAACCAAATAAACATATTTCTAAGAAAATAGATTTTTACTTAGTTTTAGAAAATAACACTGTATAATAATTATCAAATTCTGATTTTATTTCCCCAGACTGGCAGGCACCCGCTATACTAGGAATAACAAATTTGTTTTTAGAAACTACTAGGTTAATTACCCTCTGAAAAGTAAGGAGGGTTTTCTTTTATTAAAAGAGATAGCGTAAGCATTTGCGATTCTGGGGGAAAATTATCGACATATAATTTAGTATCTGAAAGTATAAAACATAATAATGAGAATAAAATATTGCCGCATAGATGTGACATTAAGAACTAATAATTATTCAGGAGAGGTTTAATGTAGGAGAGATTACAGCTAAGTTATATAGAGAGAGAACAAGGTACAATTAACAAAAAGGTAAGAACTTTACAAATTGATTCATAACTAATATTAAATTTTACAAATAAAAGCTTTACAAAATGTTTAAAGAAATAGATAGGTGAAAGTTAAAATTATTCACAGTAACTTTAAGAGTCTAGCAGCATTTGAAATGATTACCTCTGTAAAACATGGCGGTTCTTTTGATGATTTCAATTCCCGCGGAGACTAGATCTAGTTTGTCAAACATAGTTATTCAGGCAGGTAGTAATTTTATGATTTAACGAACAGGCATATAAGTATAGTCTATGAGTATCGGGATCCATGGGCACAGATTGCAGGGAAGGCCATCTCGAATGGCGAGAAAGGCGATTTAGATTTACTCAGTACACATTGAAATTAACGAACGCAAATTTTCTTGGTGACTGCTCTTCTCGACTGTCCTAGTTACTCTCTAAATTAATTCGTAATTAATTCCATGCCTCGGTATTTTTGGAATCCCTTTCTGATTGGTCATTGCAATCTAATTTCCAAAAGAATTTGTATACAAGCATTTACCTATTGTGATGGAAGATGCCATTGTTAGATAAGTATTCAAACTTTAATTAATTTTGATAAAAGAAAATGTTTGTAACAAAAGTAAATCAATTAAGTTTAGTTTCTACTTTTGATTTTAGAGAAACTTTTAATTAAAGTTATGTTAGAATATTATACAAGATTACGCTTCTCACCTTTAATTAATTTTGACTAATTACAATCGCATCTTCCATATTGGATTTAAAAGAAAAGTGGAGTTTAATGGCAAAAATAATTTAAAAACACAATTTTATAAAATTACATATCACGAACTTTTCCACTAAATATTGGCTCAGTACTTTTGTCTCTACAATATCTATAGATATCTGAGCTGCAATTAACAAACAATTACTATAACTTTTATAAAATAAATAAATATAGAATTTATAATATATTTTGATATTATAAGTCCGTTATAATTAATTCCCCATTCCCTATTGCGTATACGAATTTTCAGATACTACATTTATTAATTTTATTTTGCATGTTTAAATTCAGATATTTATGCCAATATCTTCGTTAATACATATGTTAGTTAATAATACTCAAACAAAAAGATACAAACAAATGTGTTAGTGAGTGGAATATATATGCAAGAATAGGGTTTGAATTTAGGTTGGTAGCGGAAGATTGGAAGTGGGCTGTGAAGCGCAATCTGAATCTCAGATTCCGCTTCAATATATATATATATTGTAAAGGTACAAAGAAATAGGGGTGAACCTGGAATGATGACACTCATCATCATTGTGCCAAGTCAAATTATAAAATTGAGTATAATATTAAATACAAATATATAATGAGTATGAGAGAAGAAAAAATCATAGATCAGCACTGACTACAAGTAATTAATAATCAGTTCAACAGCATCACACAAAAGCAATGATCATTGATTATTATGAATAATCAAAAATCAATCAATCTTGTGAGTGGATTTGAAATGGATTTACTACAGACCAGGCTAGTTATTTAGCCCTTTCCAGATTGGGGTAGATTATTTAAACAATAATTTGAATGCACAAACTTAACTGCTAATTCATCAGAATATAAAAATAAAAACAATAATGTTGGGATACTGCAACATGCTAATCATCATCAATACTCTGACTATATAATAACTGTACTGTACTAATCAGCTATAAACTTAATTTCTAATAAATACTAAACTAAATTAAATGTAGTGCATGGACTTTAAAGGATATCCTCTTTGCACCAATCCAGGATCATCATCAATTGGATGTTCATAAGCACTAAATATAAACCCCTTTTATATAATAGACTGTTATACATGAATCTAGCCCAGGAATGTAAGAGATATAATATAACATAATAATTTATAATATTTTAGGATTAAATAAATTCACTGGAATAATTTTAAACAATGAAATATAAATATATTAATAACAATTAAATTAAATTAAGACCTACTGAATGTAGCTATAAATTTAAATTTAGCCCTCCAACTTTGATTAATACCAAAAAGAAATCCATTATGACATTGTAGTTAAACATATATGTTCCAATAGATTTAATAAAACACATATATAAATCAGCACACAAACATTGTATAATAATTTATGAACATATTTAAATTGTCATAATAAATTCATTTTTAAAATTATAATGACTGATTTAACATATATGTGTCTACATGACAATCATCTACATAAGCACACCGATATGCTGTAACGTATGGGAATTGTCATATAATTATTAAAAAAAAGCTATCACATTTTAATGATAGATAAATAATGACTGATTTAACATATATGGGTGTGTGCATGGTAATGTGTGCACACACTAGCATTTATAAAAAATAAACCTAATAAACCATATTATATTTTAATATGTAATTAATTCATTGTCAAAAACATAATGCACACACATATAAGCACACAGACATGGAGTATAATAATTTATGAACATACTTGGATTGTCATAGACTTATAAAATTCGATTCATTTTTAATAATACATAAATGCAACCATAATTGTGTTCATATAAAAATTATAGAATGAATCAATGTTATTAATTCATTCTTTATCTAATAGTAAAAAAGTTTTTATTTTATTTTATTTTTTTAAAAAAAAGCAATATTAATTCTTTGACAGTCCTTTATAAAAGTTTTCTTTTTTCTTTTTTTTAAAAAAGTAATATCACATATTTGACAGGTTACTCTTGATTAATGATAAATGTCTTTAAAAAAATGATACTCCAGTAAGTTATTATACTAGAATGCATCTTACTTTTTGTTGAATAAAGTTACTTACTAAAAAAAAAATGTAATTAAAAAAAATACAACTCATTTTTACTAAAAAAATTATTTAAAATAACTCACCATCTGTATTATATATATATATGACACAGCAAACAGGTGTTACTGACTTCATTGAAAAAATTAAAAGACTGAAGTGGAGTTGAGCTAGACATATTGCTAGAAGAGATGATAATATATGGACAATTGAAATCTTAAACTGGATTCCAAGAGATTGTAAAAGACCCAGAAAGAGACCACATGTGAGATGGATGGATGAAATAAGAAAGTGTGCAGGGGTGACGTAGAGAAGAGAAGCTAAGGATTGAAGATGGATTGAACTTGGAGAGACCTTCATCCTGTAGTGGATTGATAATGGTTGATGATGATTATATTTATATGTGGTTCTCTGCATATAGATAAATACAGACTTTTTATAAGCTGGTCTCTTTTAAAATAGTAGACTGGTTTATTGTCATTTTCAGGAAAGACATAATCTGGTAAATTTTGGCCTGCAGTAAACTCTAATATGCAATATGAACTATGGAGAACACAGAAAAAAGGCCTTGATTCTATATGAATACAAATATTACCATGGTAAACTAATCACATGACCTGTACTTGCAATCTCTTACCTTCAGTTATAACATCATGATAACTCTGTCAAAATCTGTCCACACTTTTAAAAACTTACCTAAAAACTCCTCTCTAATCTTTTTCCAACATTTTTAGAGTCAGAATGGAAATAAAAAACACAGTAATTAAAAATAAGTTTTCCCTATCTTGATTGAAAAAGTTAGTGACTCATATTTCAATTCAACTTAATTATTTGAAAAAACATCTTTGTGGAATTTTATAAAATATGTTATACAAAAATTAATTACACAAAAAATTGCTAATCAAAATAGATAATGGAGTTTTATAGTTACCAGTGTATCTATTGTAACATAAAAAGAGATTTGTTTTAATTTCAAAATTAAAATTAATATAATATTAATTAGACCTTTTTAAATGTTTAGTTTATAATAAAAATTATAATTTTAAATGATTTTTTTTTTAAATCCTTAACAGTTATTCTGGTACAATATAGAAAATGTCTACAAAAATTTTTATTTGTGTTTATTTTTACTTTTTCTTTCTATTTTATATATATAATATGCACACACACTACTATGTTTTTGCAATGCCATGAGACAGATAATTGTCTCAATATATATGTAATATCAGATAAAATATATACAATAAGACAAATATGAAGATTACCTCTACAATTTTTCATGTGTTAAGCCACTAAACATCATATGATCACCATTACTTATGCTTGCTTATAACTGTTATTAAAACAGGCAATATTCTCCATACAGTAGTGCCACTCAGTTCAAGCCAGAATAATCAATGGATCCCAGAAGGCTAAGTGCAGTGCTCTCAGATCCAAAGCTTCTCACTGATGAAAGCCACAAGCTAGAAACTAGTCTAGGGAGATTGGATGAGTAGGCACTAGATAGGGATTTTATGCACAAGCCTTCTGGAATCCATTGATTACTCGGGCTTGCATTAAGTGGCACTACTGTATGGAGAGTTTTGCCTGTTTTAATTTTCCATGTGCCAATCCATAATAAATAAATAAATGATATCCATAACTATCTTAAAATATGATTATCTCCTTCAGTTATATTTAAAGATATAAAAAGTAAAAGCAAAATTTATTAAATTCACACAATATTAATATTTTAACATGAATAAACAACTTTTTATAATTTGTATATAACTATAATTATATTACTAATTTAATTAATTATTCATATTCATAAAATATGTTTTTGATTTTTTTCCCCTCAAATCATATTTTAAATGCAAAGTAAAAACATTTGTTAAAACAAAAACTTCTATTATAAATAACTGATTGGTAAGAAACAGTGATTTATAATAGTTTTTGTTTTAACAAATGTTTTTACTTTGCATTTAAAATATGATTTGAAGGAAAAAAAATCTTAAATCTTGATAGCTCTTCAACTATTAATCTAGTCTTTCATTTATATCTCGTAGAGCTTGCATGAAGTAAAATTCACACATTTCATGGTTTAATTTTGGATTTGGGGTAGTTTTGATTTTATATTTAAATGTAATTAGATTTATAATGCTTTTATTATTGTCCCATGCTTTACTTTATTAGTGATAAGATTATTATTTTTATTATTTTACTGAACAGTCTTCCAAATATAGTAATCTAATTAAAGAGTGTGAATGATCATTTTGTGTATGTCTATACCACATCTCTGATAAGAAAGGGGATGATCCCTAACGAAGACTGTCTAAGCATATAATTTTACTCAAGAAGAAATTTCTTTCTAAAATCCAGTTTCAACTTGACTCTTTGGTGAATGTATAGCTTTAAGCACAAGATCACAATTAAACATTGCTGGTGTACTAAACCAATTTTCATAAATTCTTTCTTCAAGTCCATAGATTTGAATGAAGAAGTAAACTGGAGTTAAAATTTCTGTGAAAGTAAATTAAATAATGGGAATATGGTTGCACAAACATATAATCTCACTTTCAAAGTTAATATGTGAAGATGACTGACACCATTAAAGGCTACAGCAATTGGGCTCTACATTAATTTAAGTAACTGAATACTTTGAAAAGAGAGACAAAAAAGATTGCTTCAGAAATACTTACAGGTATTTATAAATCATCATCATATTCTATAAGAGAAAAAAAAGTAATATTGATTGGACACTGTTCATTGGCTAAAACAAAAGAGAGATAGAAAAGATTGCATCAGAAATAATTAAAGGTATTTATGAACCTACATCATACCCTTTTAAAAAATAATATTGCTTGAACACTTTTCAATGATCAGTCACAATTAAGTCTCATATCTGAAAGTTACTACACTTACCACCTATGATCATGGTAGCCTAATCATGGCATAAACATTAAACAATTTTATTGTGTGATACAATTATTAGGAAATTGTATATGCATTGATACATAAAAATAAAACTTGCCATCCTTTTTCTTTATTCTTTTATTGATGAAAATTGGGTATAATCAATGTAAAAGGTACAGGCTTAAATGATTGTAAATTATAAACAGTACATACATTCTTGTCTGTAGAATGTAGACAGCAATAACAATTTGCTTATAATTTTTGTAATACAACACTTTTATACAGTATAAATTGGGAATTTTTTTTTCTTTATTAATTTTTTATTTAATATTTGTTCCAAGTCCTTAATAAGTAAATCTGTAAACTTGCTAAACAGAGTATACACCTGGGTCTTATTTTATCCGGTAGATAGGTTCCACAGAAAACCCACATTAAAAAAATCACACAAAAAATAGACTTAATTTACCTTGAAAAATGGGGGATAGGGTCTGTAATTTTCAGAATTTGCATAAAAGCAAAGCAACAAGGAAAAAATACTTTAAAATTAGCATTAAAAAAATAAGGAAATAAAGTATGACTAATAAAAAATATCAAATATTTGAAAAAAATTGGTACAAGACAAACTTTTTTTACTTTTTTTTTATTAACTACAGTATTTAATTTGACATTTTTTCATACGTATTTTAATCATTATGCGGTTCATTTGTAAACTAGTCAGAAATCAGATTCATCTATATGATGTGATGTAACTTCTCCTTGAACGAAGTCAAGAATCTCTCAGCAATTATGCCCAGAAAAACTTGTTAGCCACTTTATTTTCCATTCCCCACATATTCTGCTCCATCCCATTTACACAACTAATGCCAATTTCAGTCTTGTGCTGTGTTAATGGTTTTCTGTTGACAACTGATTTTTACTACTGAAATAAATTTTAAATGTTCATATTTTGTTTCTATATTGAAAAAAAAATGAGGATCACAATCAAAACAAAAAGATAATACATTATCATTAAAAATATTATTTTCAGTTCATAAAAATCAATAAAATCTTCATTATTTATTTTAAAAATCTACATTATTTATTTCTGTTATAGTTAAAAAAATACGTTTTAAAAGTTTAAAATTTTTTGAATATTTATTGCGATATTTTTATATGTAAGTATAAATCAATTATTATTATTTACTCATTAGTATAAGTAGGTTATTTATTCTAAATACAGCTTCAAGCCATATTCACGTTAGCTGCTAATATAACGTTATATTTTTGAAAAAAAAAAAAAAAAGTATTTCAAGTCAAAATAAGTTATCAATAATTTAAGTTTCTTGATATCTAATAAATGTAGTGAAATATGAAAAATATTAAGAAGAAACATGAATCGCATAACTTCAAAATTGTATTAAAATAATCTGCATAAAACGAGACCCAGATGTATATTTTAATGTATTCCTTAGTCATGATATTAATTGCTTGGCAGATAAAGTGATGTTCAAGAACAAAAGTCATGGGCTGAGTAAAGACGTTCCATTTAATTAACTAAAGTGGTTTCACTTTATTCAGCTAGGAGTCAATCCAGAACATTTTCATTAATGTTTAAAATGATAGAAATCATTTTATTCAAATGAAGCATATTTGCAAATTTTAATGAGCATACATATGGCCTCAGCTTGAATAATATTTTCTCTAAATAGCCTATTTTTAATAAATTTATAATGAATTGAAAAAAAAAAAGCTTGTTATTCACATTAGCAAGAATAATGTAATGTAATATTTTCTTTTCCATCGTCATAAATTTAAATTTTAAAAATATCATATATTTCTAAAAAATAAATATATTTTACATTTAGTAGATAAAAAGTATCTTTCCAGTGAACCTGAAAACAAACTAATTAAACAAACAAATACAAAACCCTCTACAATTGTTTCAGCTTAAAACCTAAAATGCGAACAAGGAATGTCATTTTGTGGAAAATAAGTTTTCTAAATTAATCTTTGAATTATAGAGTTTTATAATTTGATGATAATTCCTGACATATCTTAACAAAAGTGAAAAGTAAAATATATAATCTTCACCGATCATTTAGAAATATTTACTGAAAGATTGCAGTAGAATTATCAGCTTATAAGTCAATCAAATGTTGTCCATGAGAAATTGTTTTCATAGATTTAACAAAAAATGTCAGTCCAAAATAATGCAGAATTTTTTTAAGAAAGTATTAAAAACTAAAGTGTTTATAATAAAAATTTCAATTTAAAAAAATGCAGTTCATTATTTAAAAATATGAATGTCACAATATATGCAGAATGCAATGATTTTTAAAACGATAAATTAAAAAAAATATTTCACACACTTTTTATCAAGTAATAGGACATCACAAAAATATACATATTGATTACATTCATATTATATTCATCAAGATCAAAACTGGTAATTGTCAGATATTTGATGTGTCCTGGTGATTGATTCGCTCTGTAAGCCAAATACAGTGCTATTTATGAATAAACACTTTTTTTTCTCGGTGATGAAAGTTTATTCATAAAAACACATAAAAATACAGTTAGAAAAAGGTTTACAAGGGAGTGATTATATGGTAAATTAAAATTTCAGGAGCAATATGGTAAGAGGGGAAGGATACATGTGAAAAGGGAATGGGGAGGGAAAGGGTGTGTAGTCCAGGCTGGTCCGAGATGCATGTCTTCATTGAGCAAGCACCACATGGGTCACAAACATTTAAATGATTGAGTCCTATGACAGAGGATGAGAGTTGGAGGATTGTCCAAGTGTCTGTGAGGAGTGGAAATGAGGCTAGTTTGGTATCTCTGGTTTTGAAAGAGCAAATTAGGTCAAATAGTGTTTGATTCACTGAGAGTACTCTGGTCAAAAATAATGTCACATTGGAGCAACCAGAGTGCATAGATGAGGAAAACTGATAGTCTAGTGGTTGCAAAGACTCCTGTTTCTATGAATTCTTGGAGGTTGAAGATGGTGTTCCTGTGTGAGAAAAGGCAAGAGTTGATGACATGTCTCACTCCAAGCAGAAAAAGACATTTAAGTAGGAAGTGCTGGAGGGTTTCATTGTCAGTTTTATAGAGTTATGATAAACACTTGTTCTGTGTAGAACATAGTTTAGCTATAGCCCATAAAAAGTTTAGGACTAAAATGTCTGGATCACCAATTACTATATAAAATGTAACACTGTGTTTCATATATTAACACAAGGTGAGACAATACATTGACATAAAATTTTGCTTTAAATTGGCATAATTGCTATTGAAATGTTTGAAATGAATGAAACTGTGGCTGGCAGTGAGACCACAAGTTACAAAAATGATTTTAAGTGGATTGCAAAATTTTGTAATGGCAGTTAAAATAATGAATACCACTTATGATAGAATGAAACACTTAGTCATATTTTATAAACATAACAATTGATACCAATATACTAGCATTATAAAGCTTATATGATGAATATTTAAATTATGTCATTATATAATACAAATTGATTCAGAAAAGATACTGAAGACAGTTTGGAAAGAAATCTAATCACCTTTTTACTAGAAAGCACTGTGCATGTGAATTTTTGTAATAAATATTAATTAGAAGCTGTATATGAGATTTAAAAGCAAAAACTATACAATTTTGGGTAAAACTTTATTTTTAACATAACAGAAAAACATACAATTTATCCACTACTTTGAACACTTTTAAGCCAAAATCTTTTATTGACCTAAATTCATGCACAATCTCATGTTTCAATTGTCCTACAGTCTTCTTCAGAGCTATGATATAATGAACAACATAAAATAAAATACATAACTATATATATATATATTACAATAAAAATGTAAATAATAAAATTAATAAAATAATAAAAACATAAAATATAGCAAAATATAATAAAATTGAAATAAATATAATCAAACCCAAATCAAATAATCCAGTTAATATAAAATTTCAGTTATATAATGTTTTGTTATATTTTATGTTTTTATTATTTTATTAATTTTATTGTTTACATTTTTATGGTATCATTTATATAGTTATGTATTTTATTTTATGTTGTTCATTATATAATAGTTCTGAAGAAGACTTCAGGACAGTCAAAACATAGATTGTGTATGTATATAGATACAATAAAATATTTTTGCTATTATTTAAAAAGTTATGGATTTTATTTTATAGCTCTGAAGAAGACTGCAGGACCATTGAAACATAGATTGTGTATGTATATAGTATAATGGTCAGATATGATGTGGAGTCTTACTGTATCTGCACTACAGGGTGCCACCAGGCGATTTGAACCTGGAAAATTTATAGTAGTAGGCAGATACATAAGTTAAGAAAAATTTATATATATATATTTGATTCTGACCATCAGCCCAATGCCACTAGCTCAGAGAGATGCAGAGATTTATAAAATATAAATTCTTGAAATATTTTTCAATATTAAAAAATAAATAAAAGAAGCCATTGCCAGTAATAACACACACAAACATTTATTAAAAATATATAAAATTTAGCATTATTATTTTAGCATGTTTACTTTAATTTTTTTTTTTATAAACACTAGAACTTTACTTTGAATTTTAATTTACAATTTAACTGTTTTTATTTTATTTTGAAAGTTCGCACAGATGAATTTAATATTTATTAGAGTGTCGAGTATGAATAGACTACATAGATTGCATTTGAAAAAAAAATTGTATCTCTTATTTAATCTTAGGCCAAAATTTTGCAGTTAAACTAACATCACTCCATCTGATATATCAAGGTATTCAATGCAGCATAAAAATGACAGCACAAATACCATACTGTCAGGAATGTACATCTGAACAGCATGGTTATAGAAGACATTGACTCTCGTCCAGAACAGGAATACTACATCTGTCTGATGAGAAGAGCAATAAAAAAACTCCATAAGAAGGGACTGCATTTTCTGTCTTACTATCCCATTCCATAGGCTAAAAAGGGATGATCCAAGGAGCAGGGAATACCGTCTGTCTCCATTGGTCAATACAAAAGGCTTATTTCACCTGAGTGCGGTGTATAAGGTGATCCTGCATGTAGCGGACCTCATACTACATTTACTAATTATACAAATATATCCAATCCATTGATCCAATTTAACTACAAAACAAATAACCTAAGATTAACCCTCACTTAAACTAACATAACTTTACGAATCTATGCAGCCAATTCATGCCCAATTTAACATTTAACATTTATTAAAAGTTGTTTATACAAAAACAAAATCACAATAAAAACTTAAAAGAATGAAAAAATAAATTAATGGAAATGATTTAACAAACAAATAATACATTCAATAAAAATAATTAATAAATAATTTAGTTTGGTCAGATAGGAAATACTATTGCTATAATTTAAATACTGGGAAAGTTTTATACTTAATGTTCATGAATTATCTAAAGTTCTTACAGTTTTAAAAGATCCATATTTTGTAGTTGCTTGTAATTTTGAATGTGAATTCCCACACTGTTCTGAAAAGATTGGTATCCAGTTAGCCATTGGTCCTTTATGGTAGATGGTATTTTTCCGGGCCCTGATGTCCTATGGTCCGCAATATAGGAAAACGATTGGTCATTTCTCTTTCTTTCTCTATTTTATAGCAAAACTGAAGGGATTGAAGAATGCATCTTTCCAATCCCTTCTCCTTCAACTCAAGCACACCTCTGCTTTCACATCTCTATCTTCTCTACTTAATTTTTATTTCCAAACTTTTTCTAAACTTTTGGATCCAGTGGACATTACGTCATGACGATGATGATCTTTTCATTGAGGTTCATTTCCTGGGGGATTTCTTTTATTGGTTATTAGTTTCTATTGTTTTTTTCTCTCCTATCTGACCTTTGCTTATACATTTTGAAATGCTCAAGGGCTAACTTACTTTTAACTAATTAAAATAATCATTTCCATTTTACAATAGCATTAATTAATTTATTGTACAAACTTAAAGATATATTTTTATCTTTAAATCTTTACTGAAAATTTAGTTTTAAAATACTTTTTTTTAATACAGTTTTCTTTTAATAATTTTTCATCTGTGCAATTTTATATTAGAGTTTAGATGATTTTTAACTTTCAATTTTTAATTCTTAGAAAAGAAGTTTTTATATGCAAACTTTTATTTTTCATAACTAATTTTTAGAAAAAAAATTAATGTAACAGTGTATGTGCCCATTACAATAGGTACAATAAAAGATTTTTGCTATTATTTATAAAGTTATGGATTTTATTTTATATTATTGTGTCATAGCTTTGAAGAGAACTGCAGGACAATTGAAATGTAAAATGGTGCTTGAATATAGGTCAATAAAGGGTTTTTGCTTAAAAGTGTTCAAAATATTGGATAAATTGTATTTGTATAAGATATTATAGCAAATTAAAAAAAGTGGTGAATTTGGTAATACTTTAGAAAATTATTGTGATAAATTTTGACATTCAGACATAGTTATGTCAACTAACTTAATGGAATGAAAATATAAGTTCAAAATATAATTCTTCTTTTATGAAAAAGTTATACTTTTATACAAATATTGCCATTTCATTCTTTACAGATTCTCAATTGCATTGAGAATATAAAATCAAAAAGTTTAACATCTATGCTAAATATTTTATTCCAAAAATCTCAACAGAAAAATGCTAAGTCATCTAATATTCAGTTACTTTTTTTGTAAACAATAATTTACAAAAATGATACAAATTTTATTACTAAACCTTTCTACCAGATATCAATGCAATATTCAATTTTATTTACTAATGCAAAGATCATATGTAATTTAAACAGAAGCGCTTTACATACTAAGCATATGCACAGTAATGTTGTAATAATAGCTGAATGATGTCTTGTTGAGTGCTGAGGATACTCCCAAACCAAAGCACAAGATAGAAATGTTTGAAAAAAATAAGAGCAGCTATCTTATCTTTTGTACCTAAATTTAGTTATATAGGCCAATCTAAAGCATCTTAGTTTGAGAGTGTGAAAATGTTTCTTTATTTACTTTACATCCATCAATTTCTTTCTATATATTAATATTCATTAAATTTCTCAATTTACTATACGTTAATATTATGAACTATTATAAATTATGTAATATTCAATTTTATTTATTGGTTCAATGATCATATGTAATTTAAACAAGGGATTTGCAATTTTTTCCAAAAATAAATAAATGTAAATAATTGAAATAATTTATATTTTAAATTGATTTTAAAGTAATATTAACTAATAAATAATGTTTAATTTTGTTCAACAATTTTACTAAATAAAAATAATTAAACATCACATGATCACCATCTCTTATACTAGCACATAACTGTTATTAAACAGGCAAAACTCTTCATACTGTAGTGCCACCCTGTGCCAACCAGAGTAATGCACAAGCCTTCTGGCATCCATTGATTACTCTGGTTGGCACAGGGTGATTACTACTGTATGGGGAGTTTTCCCTGTTTATCAATAATTGAGACAAGATCTTGTAAAATAGACTTTCATTACATCAAAATCACTCCATAATAACACATTGTGGCATTAAATCAACTGAACACTAAACAATTTCACAATAATTTTGCATTGAATGGTTCATAGTGAATGCTAGTGGTTGTATATTTTTGTTTTTGTATAAAGATGGCAGAGATAATTTAAAATTAAGTCAGGATTAGAACTTAGACATCAGCTAAAGAAATTTGCCCTAGGTTTATTATATTAAGACTATGATGGAAAATATAAGTAATTTTATGCATTTCTAAAGCATTTTTTCAATTTTATTTTTAGCTCCAATTAATTTGATATGTGATATAATTCAAATAAAATATATGTATAATATTAAATCTATGTTTATTTGATGTATTTAAACTGAAATATTAAACAAATAAAAATTCATTTTCTTAAAGTAAATTGAAAGCTTTGTTTTTTTAATTTCACATGATATTTTTTTAAAAAGAACTCTTATTAATTTAGTTATATAAAAAATAATATTTAGTAATAAATATGCAAAAAAGTAATTTTATTTTACCACAAATTCTTTTAAAATTGAAAGATATATATATTAGTCTTACAATTTGAGTCTCAATTTAATTAAATTTAACTATGTTTTAAGGATTAAATAATATTTACTAATAAATTAAGTTTAATTTCATTTGAATATTTTGTAAGTAATAAATTATTTGTAAATTTGTTCATTTAATATATTTAATTTTTTTAATTAATAAACATTTTAAGCAACAAGAGAAAAATGCGTTTTAAGCATTTATTATGATTCAATATTCAATCACATTTATATCTGAACATAATTTGCAAAATAACATATAAAAGTAACCACTTTGTATTATTGAATATTCTGTCATAAATGCCTTGTGAAGATTCTTAACAATCATAACTGTAAATGTAAGTAATAAATTTAAATAAATTTAATTTTTTTCTTTAATTGTTAATATTTTTCTAAAAATTAAGTTCATAAATATTTTTAAGTTGTTTATTTTTAAAACTATCATAATTATGTTTCAAAGCAAAACTTTATTGAGTCTAAAAAGTTACAGAATCACATCTAGTACTATATTGATTTGTTACAAATGTAAAACAAATTATAACAACTTTCAGTATATAAGTCTTTATCATTTCTGCATACTTTCTTTCTTGTTTTTAAATTTGCTCTTCTATTTAGTTCAGTTTATGCTTGCATCTCTTTGATGTTGGAAAAAAAGCTGATGTTGAAAATGTTATCATCTATCATATTGGACTTTATATTTTATAGACTGGATCTTTGTTTCAAGTGTGACCATGTGGCTGCAAACACATCTGGTTGAGCTAGGATGCTGTCTCTTTTTCTGAACAGTTCTAGTTTTATTGAATATGTTGCTGGGTGGCCTCGAGGGTTATTGGCAAGTGCAAAAGTGCATCTGGTACACCAGTAGGAATAAAGGCTGTATGTTGCTGCATGAATAGCAGGGATGTTGCCTTTTTTAAATGTATTTATTTCATTAATTGAAATGATAGCCTTTCTATATGTGGTAAACATTGTGCGACGTATTGTTTCTAGGGCGCTGCAGGAATGAAGAAAATGATCTTGTGTCTCTTCTTCTCTATGACATAGCCCACACATGGGGTCTATATTTGTATGGAATCTACGAAATCTAAGGAAATGTGTTGTGGGTAGAGCATTAAGATTAAGATTAAGTAGAAAATCAAATAATTTTGGTTCTAATGACCATTTTCTGAATTGTTGCAGTAGTTGCCTGTTGTCTATCCCAAGAACTGATGGATGTAGATTAGGTGTCTGGTTTGGGTATAGTATATTATAAATGTTCCAGTATGTATACTTGTTGTCATTATTGAGTGATATTTTGTTGTATATTGGCTTGAGTTCTTCAATCAGTGTGGATAGATATCCATATGAAGGGGGTGATCTGTCTGTGGGTATTATACTAATTACACACTCCAGGTCTGGAAATCTTTTTATGGTTGCTGTTATTAGATTTACTGATTTCTGTGTGTAAAAAACATTGATTGTATGGGGTCCAAGTCCATTGCTATGTGGTGGTCTGCTCAGATTTTTTAAAGAAATTGCCACTGTCTTTCTCTTCCATATTAGTTTGTTACAGATTGATGAGATTTTAGATATAAATGTTTTTGCAAATTTGATTATAGGTGGGTAGTAGGTAATTTTTGTAATTATAAGTTGATTAAATAGTGCTACCTTTGCATATATTGACAGGTATGACTTTTCAAGTGAGGCTGTGATTATTTCAGCATCTTTTTTTAATTTATTTTGAATTTTTGCCTCATTCTATTGGTTCCAAGGTAGAATGGGAAACCAAGGAAAGCAGATGGTTTACCATTAAACATCTCTGTACAGTGCTTGCCTGGGTATATTGACCATGCAGCAGTTTTATTTGTGTTAATTTTTAAATTAAAATTTGAGGTATAATTCTTGATTATCTCTTGTAATATGAGGAGGTTCTTTTTAGAGGGGAGGAAAACGGTTACATCATCCATATAGGCTATGCATGATATATTTAAAGCAGTGTTTGGGATTTGAATGCCTTTTATTTTTTTCTGTATCTCTATTAATAGAGGATTTATATATATTGTAAATATGAATTTGAGTGATTTTATTCAAATGTACAACAATTACATATCCAAAAAGTGTCAATGACCAAAAGTATTCAAAATATCAATATATATATATATATATATATATATATATATATAGTAATGGTATGAATATGAGTGTGAAACTGGGTAAGATTCAACTTTTATTGACCAATAACCCTACTCACTAGTTAATGGTGAAACGGAGCTTAAAATATCACTCTATTTAAATGTTTTCTAACTCTTGATTTTTTTAAAAAAATTATTAATAAAAATATATATAAATAAGTTACTGTCACAATTAATCAAAAACATTTTTATTATTACACACACACACACATTAAAATAAATATTCTAGAAACTAAATGAATTTAAGTTATGTCATTTACACAGATGGATGAATTTAAGATTTAATACAATTTCAATATTTTGTTAAACATAAGTATACTACATAGATTAAGCATTTATATACTCAATTCTTTTAACTTCAGGCTACTAGTTCATGGCCAAACCAATACCATATTATTGATATATGGATGTGATCAATGCAAAATAAAGATGTTAGCATAAAAAACCAAGCTGACAGGAAAGTGCATCTGTAGTATGATATCATTAAAGAAAGACTGACCCTCATTCAGGGCAGAAATGTGCATCTGTATGGCAAGGTAATCATTTGAAATATACATTAGACATGCTCCATCGACAACCACAGTGTAAAGAGATCAGTGGTTTAGAAAATATATCTACATCCATTAGCAACATGATGGCTATACTTTTGGGCCATGCATTCAATTGGGTACTATGCCCTGTATGGTAATGCAGCACAATGGAATGAGAATCCAATGCATCTCCTCACATCACATTGACATAAAACCCCAGTACATGTCTCCAACCAACACCAATTCAACTACAAAACAAATATCCCAAAATTAACCCACTTAAACTACCATAATCTTACGAATCTATGCAGACATTTTTAGCTATTTTTAAATTATTAATTTAATTAACAAAATGATGAGAATATAAATAATAATAATAGAAAACATATTAAAGGAAAATATAACAAATAATTTACCTTTCTGCTTAATCAGATAAGAGATTATGAATTAGGTAACAATTAGATATAGTATTTGAAAAGTTCTTTTTTAGATTATAAAGTTTATACTTTCCATGGCTGAAAGTTTATTTGAAGTCTGTCTTGGCAGTCCATGATGCATCACACAACTCCAATCAAAGTCCATTTACTATCAATATTGTTTTTGGGAAGACCAGTTTGTTGTTTGATGCTTTTTGGAACCATCTCTGGAGGTCATCTCAGCTGGTGCAAATATGGAAAGCTAACGTATTACATGAACTTTACATTTTGAGATCCACAATACACATCAATATGCTTAAATTATATAATCAACAAGAGTAGCATCAAAAAGCAAAACTTCATTTAGTCAACATTTTCTTACTTCTCTTTTATATCCTTTTGAATTCCTTATCATCAAATTACAGAATTAATCTTGCCTGGCTTTGTGCTGATCTTATTGGTGATGATGATTTTCTCTGTGGACCATGTGTTCATTCGCATCATTTATTGGACAATTTCTTTTGAGCGGGAACATTAGATTTTATTACTAGGAATTTTTTAATTAATCTCTTATATGACTGATCGGTTAAATATTCTCATAGTTTATTTGCTATTGAATCATTTGATTTAAATAAAAAAAAATATCTCCATTCTACTATGATTTAAACATAATTTTTTGAATAAAAACTAATTAGAAGTTTTTATTATTTTCTTTTACATTATTTTAAAAAAATAATATTTTAGCTTTAGATTTTTTAACTTTAACTTATGTTTCAGTAATTATTTAATAGTTTTTCATATGTGCAATTATATATCTTGTTTGAAATAAAGTTTTTATTAATATTTTTACTTGAGAATGATTTTATTTATCATTCTTTTTACCTTTATCATGAAATCAAAACTAAAATGTATATTTTTAAAGATTTTAAAAGAAAATTGTATTTAAAAATTTTGTATTTTGTTATTTTTTTATTAAAAGTATGTGCCACAACACACATATTCAATTATATATGGAAATTGTAAAAACATTTTAATTTAAAAACATTTTGATTGAGATAAGTTTTTTTTAAATTTTTGTTTGATTTGGTTTAATCTATTTTAAACACAGAAACTCATTTTCTAATTGATTAAAATTGATATTTGGAAAGTAAAAACCTAAGATAAAAAGAACCCTGGTTAAACTTTTTAATTAAGATCTAAAGAGATAAAGAGATTAACCCTGGTTAAAACTTTGACAATTGCATATAAAAGAACTGAGTTTTTGTTTGTGATTATTATAACTTTTATATTCACCAATGGTGGATTATTGATCTATAGATTTTTATATTTGCTAGTCCAGAACTGATCCTGAATATTGTTTTACTTTCCTGACCAGATTACTGACGATTCCAAACCTTTGTAATGGACTCTAGATAGACATAAATTGTGTGCATGCTACTGGAATCAATCAGATGATAAAATTAAAGCATGGGAGATAACTGAATATTTTCTATTTTAACCAGAGCTTAAATCTAAACTCTATAGTCAAAGAAAAAAATATGAACATATGTTAGGGATTTTGATATTGGTAATTTATAAATATTTATTATTAAATATATATATATTTAAAAATATATAAATTTTTCATTCTTAAGGAGGTTGAAATTATATTAAACTCTAGTTTTATACTTAGTTAAATATAGAGTATATTAAACTTCATATAAATGCTTTTAATTTTATTAGCTAATTATTATAATTACAATTTGATTATTTTATATAAATTAAAGCAATTTCTAAAATGCATATATATAAGATAATTAATTTTTGCTTTGTTTTTGTATATATGTAATATTAAAATTAAATAGCATTAATTAATACATAATATTTTGGAGTTAATACAATTACATTGAATCATGTAGATTATTAAAATATATAGGAATAAACACTAACTAAGTTTTGCTTTGTTTTGAATTAATTTTATTCTGCTTTGCACTTAGATAAATATTGAAAATTTTAATTACATTTAATATAGATGGTTATTGGAAAGTTTACCATTTTAAAAATGTTATATACTGACATGGTAAAGTCTGTGGTACATATTTTGCTGCACTGTCTAGTGACATTAGTAACCTTAAGATCCGGTTCAAACCTATCACTTTACTCGTTTGGTCATCAGGAAGTGCAAGTACACGTATACACACCATTATTCTCTCTTATAAGTTTTAAACAGTTATATTTAAAGTTATAGAATATTGATTTAATTATATTTTAATACCAACATCTTAAAATTTCCATAGCCTTAAAACAGTTGTGTATGTGTGTGTATATATTACAGATACAGAAAAAAAATATTATCGGTCTTACTAAGTTATTAACTCTGTATGTGATTTATTTTATTTATATAATCTGTGTATTATTTAAAGCTCATGCAACACCAGAAAAGGTTTTGGAGTGTACTTAACATAACTCTAGATTTAAGAAACAAAGGAACATACATTATTTAATTTGAAAATGTCGTCACTAAATTAGTTGGTTTTACCAATTCTCAAATTTAATGGAAATTATATATTGTGAATCTAATTCCAATATAGAAATAGAATAGAACAATACTCTCAAGAACTTATTTTGTTTTCATCTTTTAAATGTAACTTTGAACAAAAAGGTAAAGGATGTCATGCAGGATAATGCATATCCAATCATCTCAAGCAGGTACTTAAAAGATCTTTCTAGAAAGACTGCTAGCATATAAATACAGTCAGATCTGAGGTAAGAAAAAAAAAGTTTTTTCAAGAGATGTGTTGCAAACTGAATCCACATCATTTACATTTTTTGATAATGTGACCACCGAGTAGAGGTAAGAAATTCATGCGCCTGATCTTTCCAAGATCATGTCCATACATTTATGCTACCATGACATCTTCATTTGAGAACTGCCTTGACTAAATCATGAACTAAGTTTTGAAAGATGCTAACCATTATTTCACCTGAACTCTGTGTTACTGACTGTGCTTTCCATATTTTATTCTTCCGGACTATGGCTGTCATGTTGTCACATTTTCAGAAGGTAATCCTGTTTGTGCCACTAAAACAAACTCTTAAACCCCATTTCACTTAACTATAGTTTTACTTCAACCATAATGTAACTCTTCACCTATCTAATAATTGGTTATGTAGTGCCAAATAAAATAACTGTAATTGTCTTGTGATGACTCTCTCTCTCTCTGTAAAACATAAGTGCACAAATTTATGAATCTTAAATCTATAACTGTATTTCTTAGGTTTCACACTCTATTTACATCTTTATTATGTTGGTGTGGCAAACTTAACTTTTACTTTATTTATGCATTGTAATTGGATTTGATTTAATATGCTAATGACTCAATCTTGCAAACCTGTAATATTTATTCTCCATCCTGGTATTACGGGATGCTTAAATATCACACTGTAAGCTTTCTTATCAAATAAATGTTTGCTTGATTGAATATTATTATTAATGGTTGTATGTGTTTAATGGCAAACTAGAAATCTGTCATTTATGATACAACTTCTGCATGTGCTATGTTGTGGGTTTTATTCTATTTCATATTCTTTAAAATGGATTCGATGACCTCAACTTTTCTGTTTCATATGCAGTTATTTTTTGTCACACCATCAAGCATTATAAATTGGCTATATAAATATTTTGGCCATTCAGCATAATTAGGTTTTTAATGAAGGAAACAATATTTTTATGTATAATTAGCTTCTTTAATGAAGAAAACAATATTTTCATGTGTAATTAGGTTGTTTAATGAAGGAAACAATATTTTCACCCTTCTGTTTTTGATATTCTAATTATTATTCAAGGTTATATGCATATTTTTAATTAAATTAAGTCAAATTCAAAATTCAGTCAGACTAGCTAAGAAAAATAATTAAAGCACAACCAAAAATTTTACTGCTAAAAGCAGACTTCTCAAGTGTAAAGAACTACAAAATCTAGCAGTGAAATCTTTGGTTATATATGATATAGATTTTGTAGTTCTTTACACTTGAGAAGTCTGCTTGTAGCAGTGAAATCTTTGGTTGTGTTTTAATTATTTTTTCTTGGCTGGTCAAGTTGAATTTTGGATTTGGAATAATTTTAATTATTTATTGACCAGTTTACCTTTATGCTTGTAATGTTTGCATATTTTTAAGGATGGGTTATTTTTTTATCATATCATTATGTTAGATATTAATAGTTTATTTAGGCTTTAATTAACAAGTCAGTGTCAATGCAGACCTAAATCTTATCTAAGCATTGCTTACTCCTGATAGCGTTATTAAGTTTTGTATTATTGTTTTATCATAACCAATATCCAAAGGTCCCAAATGATTCTTCTTGTGACTTGTTCCAAAATAGGGTTTGGAAGCACTGACTCCAGGACAAGGTCAGGTTGTAGAGAGGCTCTGCATGGGATAACATAAAAAAACCTGGACCATAGCACTCCCTACTAACAATTTCTCCAAAGATTGCCTGTCACAGGTGCAGGTGAGTTCCTGTCTTCATTAATAAGTGATGAAGCCTCTTGGTCCACAGGTGGACTCAACATTTACTGCTATCACTTTAGTCAGTACTGTGAACTTATATTTATTTCCCATAATAAATCTATAAGTATTAATGCTATGATTTTTGTAAACCATTCTATCTCTGTTAGTATCATTATTTATTAGAAATGTCATAGTAAAGCTTATTTAAGCTTGCACCTTCTTAGTTAAGCCATCTTTCATATGCAAATGGATAACATAATTATTAATTCTGTTGAGCCAAATTTGTTAACTTATATATGTAAATAATGTGGGTTTATTTCAAATGATATGATATATGTATGATTGTAATCAGAGAAAGCTTAAAATATTTCCTGAAGCATTTATGCCCTGTATTGATGACTTTGTACACACAGGATTGCATTTCATGCATATGTGTTTCATTAGTCATTAATTCTATACCTTGTCTAACATAGAATAATATTGTAAATTTAATTTAAATTTGATATCTTTTTTAAATTAATATATTAAGCTGCAACTTTCATGAGAACTCATTATACATTATGTATATGTTAATTTTCAATTTATGTACTTTTCAATAACTCTCCATACAGTAGTGCCACTCAGTGCCAACCAGAGTTATCAATGGATGCCAGAAGGCTTGTGCATAAAATCCCTATCTAATGCCTACTCATCCAATATTCCCAGATTAGTTTCTGGATTGTGGTTGGCACTGAGTGGCACTACTGTATGGAGAGTTTTGCCTGTTTTAATAACAGTAATGTGCTAGTATAAGAAATAGTGATCATGTAATGTTTAGTGGTTTAACATCATTATCCG
This sequence comes from Epiperipatus broadwayi, assembly GCA_028023455.1. Lineage (NCBI taxonomy): Eukaryota > Metazoa > Onychophora > Udeonychophora > Euonychophora > Peripatidae > Epiperipatus > Epiperipatus broadwayi. Next base: position 1,228,182 of record JAQFVV010006406.1, on the reverse strand, counting down.
TGTTTTGTAATGCACTGTGATAACTTTATAACTTATAGAGTGCACAAATCATTAACTATCAATTACATGAAATTTATCTCATATTAACTTACATTTTTGCATGTGAATAGGCTCATTATTTGTGTTTATTAAACTTAAATATATAATCACCTAGTTGTTTGAGTCCTCACTCATTAAGTTAATAGTATTATTAACATTAATAACCAATTACTATTTCAGTTATTCTTGTTTGGTATTGTTACATTCATATGCATCATGGATAGTTGCTTTATATTAATTAATGCATCTTTTTATATCATGCTAGCCATGTGCATATCACTAATTTTGTCTTGAATAAAATATTAATATAATTGGAAAGCACTTCTCCCAAATGAATGATTTTTAAGTGATTAATTTGATATTCTCCTGAAGGTCTCTTGTCTGTTAGCATCAGATATATTGTTCATAGTGTTATAGATTTAGAGAATGGGAAAATAGAGCAGAATTCATGATTGCTCCTGACCTGTGTATCTTGGGCATGATTGGTTTAAGGTACTTTTGCTTAAATTCTAACTCTTGTTAAATGAACATTCAAATCTGACCAGTACAGTACATATATAAAAATTGATCAATTCATTTTAGGCTATATTTGGTTGTAACAAATAAAAAATTATTAAATTTATTGTGCATTCCTTGAAAGCTTGTTATTAAATTATGGATTATTATCAAATAAAAAAAATTCCCAGATCAATGTTCATGGGAACATTCTTCATTCATTAGATGAGGTAAAGATTAAAACATCTGAACATTCTTATAAAAATACATTTATATGTCTTAATAATGGTCCATATGTTTTCGAGCTAAAATATTTTAACAACCAATATAAATATATATATAGAGAGTGAGAATTCCACCTTTATTGTTAAAAGAAGGTTGCTTTGACAACAGTTTGAAATTGTTGATTGTTATTTATTTGGATTGTCTAAGTGTTGTCTGATTTTAATGATATATATATATATATCATTAAAATCAGTCAACACTTAGACAATCCCAATATCAATAACAATTCACAATCTTAATCTGTTGTCAAGGCAACCTTTTAACAATAAAGATGGAATTACACCTTTATTTTTAATCTGATGTATATATACATAAAACAAAATAAATGTCCACTAATATCAATAATACAATAACGAAACTTAAATATATTCCAAACAACGGTAAACAATTTATAATACAATATAAATAAAAACTCAATAAAAACTCATAAAGAAATATTTTCGATTATATTTTGAAAGTTGAGTTGAAAATGATTATGAATATAATCGAAAATATTTCTTTATGAGTTTTGTATTATAAATTGTTTATCGTTGTTTGGAATATATTTAAGTTTCGTTATATATATATATATAAAGAGAGAGAGAGAGAGTTTAACCTAACAATGCATGCCATTGATAATATATTATCATTATAATATCTAATGGAACAAAAATATCACACTGATGAAAAAAGGTGTTTTTGTAAAATATATGTATAATAAAAAGTTTGATCTAGAAAAGTTTATCTTTATATAAAATGATAACTCATGATTTAATAACAAACTTGCTAAAAGTGAATTGTAAATATGAAAGATTTAATCACTTAAAAACGAATTCCAGGCATATTAGTCAATTAATTATATTCCTAATAGTGTGATATTTTTGTTTGATTAATGGTCACATTATGGATATAAATTATTTATTTATTGTGATACCCTTAGAGGTTTAAGCACAGTCATTTTGATGATAGAAAGCAGTGCATTGATTTAGTCAGTAGTTTGAAAGTTTATAATACCAATGATTACATTTTATAATCACTGTATTAGTTGATATTTATACATATTCAATACTTTCATGAATAAAAGATGATTGTTTACCAGTTTCATTGGAATTGGAAAAGGAGGTTGTCTTGACAACAAATTGAGATTATTGATTGTTATTGATATTGGGATTGTCTATGTGTTGACTGATTTTAATGATTAGTTATAAACCCATTTAACCTTGAACATTATTACATTTGTTATTTGAATAATGCTGTAATGGTCAAGTTTTGTATAATTCGTCAACAAGAGTGAAAGACCAAGGGGACTCTCAACCAGCAAACATAGGAGTGAACTCCCATATTCATAGTTTAAACCCCTATCTAGGTTTCCTAGTCTCAACCATCTAATTAACATCCTTGATGTCACACAGCTTCCCTTATTCATATAACTCAATGTAACTTGGGTTATGAACATGGACTCTTTCTCAGGGATCTTCACAGCTTACAACATGACAAGTGCCCACACTCCAAAGTCTTACATCAATTTATTTGTCTTGAAGTTATTACATTATTTTAGGATGCAACAATTTCTTTACATATCGCAAATTAACATTATATCAATGAAGTACAAAACCATGGATGCATTAATTAAGCAAATGAGTGTGTTTTCTATAATAGTCAATCAATAAATAGTTCTGACTCACAAGTTAAAATTTAATGACACTATAAATTTATTTATATAAAATTAATATAATTAAGATAGCAGCTTACACACAGAGGATGATGATGATCTACTGGATTTTACATAGTAATATTAAAGTTAATGCGGCTTACATCAATATTGTGTGCCCTACTTAGTTTAAATTGGAATTATGAGTATTTATCAGCCCACTCTAAGTTTTATCTATGATTAATTATATTCATATTTTTTTTTTTGAGCCACAACTTGTGGACAGATTTGATTTTAAAGATCATCTGGGGTTGCTAATGAGCATAAGTGGAGGCCAGACTGCAAAGATTTATTAGAAATTGTGGTACTACCTGAGAGCACAGTAACAATGCTACATCAAGATGAGGGGGATTGGCTTTGTGATCTGATAGTGTGGTTCACTGATGAATATTGGATGTCCCTGGCTGCAGAAGTGCATCTGCTTCTAACCAAGAGTGCATACTAAAGGAGAGAACATAGATGTGCTAAAATCCAGACATGGGTGCACAAGAAGTCTCTGGCTCTTGTGGAACCTGGGCCAGTGCTGATATATGGATTAGTAACCCAGGCTTGTGGCATCTGGTCTGCCTTTATGCAGCTTGACCATTAAGATGCATGAACCACAAACACATATACAAAATTTAATAATAAAGTGACCATTGCCACAAATATGAGGCAAAAACAAAAATATATAGAAAGATAATAATAACTTATGAAACCTTCCGCATGCAGAATTAATATAAATAAAATTATTTTATATGTAATGATCAGCATCCCCAGTTAATGATAAATGAGTATTGGATAATTAAAATCTGTTCACAATATTTATTTTTATAATCTAAAGAGTAAAATCTGATGAATAATATTTATGTGTTTGGGAGTTACTGATTCCCAAATAGACTGATAACTTTATCCAAAAAATTGCTGTTTTTTATATAATATTCATATGCTACATCAATGAGCTATGCCATACATACATTTAGATTGCTGCATTATTATTACTTCTACAAATATAGAATCTTTGATTGCACGTATACCACATATTAAGGAAGGTCATTATATAAAATCATTATAAAAAGGGAAATATTAATTTAGCAGTACATGAAATAATATTTTAGTTAGAATTAATAATTTATTTGTATTGAATATTCCTAATAAGATTAGTTTTGACAACATATAGGGCACACTATTGGTAAACAGCATAATTTATAAATCTATTAAATAAAATGCGATCACCATCCTTTCTTAATTCTTATGTAAATCTAAGAATTGACACATTGCTTTCTTTGACGTGATGAGGGGGGGGGGAGGGTGAAAGAGAGAACTTTAAGAAACAAATTTTTTTACACATGTTAATTTTGACTTTAAAGGTTTGGCATTTTCTCTGCTTGCACTATCCCTTGGGATTTTGAGAGCAGGAAAGCGTAAACATGTTTTAATTTTTAATTTCCTCCATCATTCAAGGTAATACATATAACTAAAATGAAATAAAACTAAATCTTTAATTTGTTCAATAATTTAAGTGAGAAGATTTAACATTTAGAACAATTAAAATATAGGTTATATACGGTTAAGACCAGTTAAGAAATATATACATTTAGTTACAGTTAGAATATTTAAATTGAATATAACAATTTACTGGTAAAATTAAGTGATGGCTTCAGGACTTCCTTCCACATATGGATACATAGATTGGTGAACTTCAAAGTGGCATTAATATGATAGGACATGGATGGAGCTTCTATATTTTGCTGGAACTATTGGACACCAACTCTTCAATGACCTAGAGCTGAGTCATGACCATTTACACATCCTGGCAGGTACAGCCATTATAAATTATTTATTATGTTATTAACAAGCAGGAATGGGATGACTCCATAGAGTAGTAATTTTTAATAAAATGATGAAAATTTCTTTAAATAAATTATGTTAAGTTCTGCTTGTCCCATGATCAAGATTATTAAGCTGAACCCCCAAACACTGCCCCTTTTATGCTTATATATTTTCTTTTATACCTGGGGTCAACTTTCTGTCTTAATGGATTTTAGGTTTAATTTTGATTTTTAATTTTTGTTTCATTAGCATTTTCATTTCCTCATATTTTCTGCCACTGCTTTGTTTTCCTGTGCGTTGTGCTTTATTTTACCCTTCTATACTTTTCAATGTGTACAGGATGTAAATGGTGTTAACTGTAACCATTTCTATTGATAGTATATACAGATAGTGAAATATAGCACTTACTTTTCCGTACTTAATGGATTCCAACCCTTCTTCCATTGTTTTACACATTTTAACATTTTTCTTTGATTTTTTTTTTTACTTTGCCAAAATTTTTTTAATAAAATTATTTTTAACCAAATACCATTAACAAAGTATTTTCTTTGGGTAAATATATAGTGTGATCAGAATAATCAGCAATTTAACCATCTGAATATAGAAATCTACACACACACACACATGCACGCACTTATTACAAATGTGTGCAGATATTTCTAAATAAACCCTATAGATGATGGGCGGTAGGTTGAACTCAATTAAACATGAGAGCAAGTATATCTTCTCTACCTGAAGATATACACTGCTTCAATACTTTGAGTGCAATTTTAAAATTATAATTGCAGTTTGTAATGTTATAAATGACTATTTATTAATCTGCATTCAGAACAAATTATACTTACCTATTTAAGGAGGTTTATTTAAACTTCTTTCTATCAATAATTTCAATCTCTGTGGTCAAGTTAGAAACTTTAGTATCTATATAAATATATTGGACCATAAATAAAGGTGGAATCTCACCTTTATTGTTAAATGGAGGTTACCTTGACAACAGGTTGAGATTGTTAATTGTTATTGATATTGGGAATTGTCTGTTGACTGATTATAATGATATATATATACTTTAACACTATTTTGATTAGTCTTATCAAATGACAAAATGAAACATTGTTTATTTGTTTTCTATGTTGTTTGAGTTTGTACTAATATTTTTCTATCAATATATATATATAGTAGGAATTAATTTTGTAAAAAAAAATTATAACAAGTTTTAATGTTATTATATATTGCTATTACTTTAAAACATTGCCTTTTAAAATTATAACAATGTTTTGAATATTTAAATATTCTTTCTTTTATTCATTTATACTTTCTAATATCATGGATTGAAGAGTTTTTTTGGGATGCTCTTTTTCTAATAACATTTTTATATTCATGTGTCTACTCTTAATTAATATCACAATAGAAGCAAAATTTATTTCTGCTGTTAAATACAAATATAATTCAGAAGCCATTTATTGACATATTAAATTAACAAAGCATCAATTTATAATAAAAAAAACCATGCATTCTGGGAAAAAATGATCAATATGTCCAGAGATTATTAAGAGAGACTATAGAAATTTTTTAAAATCCAATAATATGAATAAAAACTGTTGTTAAATAAAATAAGTGCAAGTTGGAAAAAAGTTATTGATGGAAAAAAAAAACACTTTTTAAAAACTTCTTAACCAATACTCTTTAAGGAGGGAGGAGGAGAATAATAATTCATTTAAACAAATAAAAAGTTCTTGTTATTTAATAAAGAAAAAAATCTGAAGAATGTGAATTCTGAAAGCTTTAAAAGATCAGCATTATTTTAATTCTTTCTATTTAATTTCCATCATGTACTTTGATAGATAGGTCATAAATAAAACTTAACAATATAACTAAGAAATAGAGAAGTCTACATTTTAAAATGCTTCTATATTAACTCGCTCTGTCTGTGTATGTTTCTGTCTGTATGTGCAAATTTTTGAATTTTTGCAAGGATGAAAAAATCTGTTCCCATTTGCAAATCATTATGTTTCCCAAGATAAACTACTTAGCAACTAAGACGATGGAAATATTACACTTCTGGAATAAAATTGTAGTACTATAATACTGATTTAACTAATATCGACTTAATTAATTAATTAGATTTAAAATATATATCTGTTTAACATTTATACAAATATTAAAAAAATAGTTTAATTGTGGCTCTCAAAACAAGAACATATTTTATCCAGCATGCACAATGAAAATAAAAAAATATGAAATTAAATGTGAAAGAGTGCATTAAAAGCAACACTGTTAAAACTAAAAAATAATCGGACAAAAATTATAATTCAATAATGAGTGGAAACTGTTGATTAAGACAATGACATAGACATGATGCAGAAACTCCTGAACAAAAAGAACTTACAAAATTAAAAATTCATCAAAGATTTGTTGCACTGTTAAAACTTGAACTCACATCCTAACATCCCTCCCCAATTCTTTAATAACTGAAATATTACATTTATAGAATAAAATTTGTTAAGACAAACTAAAAATAAACATATTTATATAATCAAAATAAGAGCCATAGATCACATGACCCAATTCTCTTAAGCTTGTAAGTTATAAACAATGAGGCTTGCCAATTCCTCAACAAGCTTTGTAATAAATGCTTAGCCAGAGAAATCATTTAAAACATCTTTGTCAGGACCCCCCCCCAAACCTCTGACCATGGTTTCATGCTTTGGAACTCCTCAGACAGGTTCCAGGGTAATCTTCTATAAAACTATTTTTTCTTAATCATTTACATGAAAGATTTTTGGACTTGATACTGATTATATTGCATGCTATTTAACCAAATGATAGTGATGAATATATTTGTTTAACCATGAAAATATAAATAAATTTTTTACAGTTTTTGAATTATATTAGATAGTTACAGTTGTAACTGTATGGTTCCAATAAATAATATATACACATACACACATTAACTTGAGAAATTCATGCTATCATTTTTTGATATCATTTTAATATATATGAAATCAATACAATTTATGGCTATATTTATCTTTTTTATAATATTGTTTTTACATCTAATAATACTCAATCAAGCCTATATATTGAATATAGTAAATACTGATAGTCTATTGGCTGACATCCTTAAATTAATTATGCAACCTGCTGTAACTCTTGATAATTTTTATCAAAAATATATTACATATTAACAACAACTAAAACACTTTTACTTCTTGAATACAGTTTTTAACATGTTTATTTTAAAATATAAGGTATGCTGATTTTATAATTTCTTATTGTATTTGATCACAGAATTTTTATAAATGCAAATTCTATTATGTAACAAAAATATTAAAATCTGGGACAGTTGTTGATGTTATCATCTTGTTTGAAGTTAAATTTTTATTTTATTTTTTCATAAAATAAGGAAGCAATCTGTTTTGATAATAATAATAATTCAATTTATTTATCATAAAAATCTAAAGCATTAAACTATTTACAGATTATATCTTATATTTATTAATATAAACAAACCAAAATTTAAAAAAAAATGTATATACATTAATGGGTATATAAATCTATAGAATATGTTTTTAATAAGATCATTAATAATTATTTTAATATCTAAATCAAAAACAACTTTATTACTAAAATCCAAATATAAGTTATAGATAAATAAAATAAATGATATCATTTGAGTATATCAGAGGGCCAAAACTAAAATAATATTGATTAGAAGTATATGTCAAATTATTGACAGAAATATCTGAAATTATATCCGATATAATAATTTTCTCAATAATAAATTTATATAAAAATTTATGATTTGTAATTTTTCAGTTTACTAACAATTCTGGACTATAATTCTTATTAATCTAAATAATATATCTCCAAACTCTGTCACAGAAGACAAATTGAATTCTATGAATGCCTTTTTTTAGAAATGATTGATCCATGTTCAGGAATAAAAAAAAAACAAAGAAATAAATAATTTATGCTTAACAGAATCATTAAGTTAACTATCATATCTAAAATAGCATTTATAATTATATAAATATTTACTGACCAACTCCAAATTGATGATGAAAAGATGCATTGCTCTGAAACAAAATATTCATATCTTTATGAATGATTACAGAATTTATTTTATAATTCTTAATATAGTATTAGTAAAAATCAATCACATGTCACATGACCTATTTAGCTTGCATTACCAACATGTAATATATAAAGAGCCAGCTAATACCTCTAAACAAGCTTAAGTTTAATATTTCTAATTTTTTAAAATATGAAACAGTGTACATTTTAAACAGAGCAAAACTCTCCATACAGTATTGCCACCTGTGCTAAACAGAGTAATCAATGGATGCCAGAAGGCTTGTGCATAAAATCCCTATCTAATGCCTACTCATCCAATATCCCCAGACTAGTTTCTGGCTTGTGGCCTTCATCAGTGAGGAGCTTTGGATCTGAGAGCACTGCATCTAGATCTTAGGATCTAATGCAACCCTCTACCAACCACCTTTTATCTCTACTTAACTACAAAACTATGAGAATGAAATTGAAAACACAAAAAATATTTTCAATCTAAGCTCAATAGCTTATATAGTCATATGGGTCTGAACTCAGTTCAGCACCCATACATTTTGGTGTCTTTGGCTCTTTTACAACCATAGCCACCACTATTCTATTAGGCAGGATTGGTGTTAAACCATTAAGCATCACATGATCAAATGTGATCATGTGATGCTTAATAGTGTACATTTTGTTAGTTTAATGTTCATTTTATTATTTTCATATAATTTTAAAAAATTGTTTAAATCTCTTTGCAATAGATTCCAATCAAAATATTATTATGCCTAAAACTTTTGCAATCACAGTATAATGCAAAAGTTACAAAAATTTTAAATTTCTCTTTAATTTTCAATATTAAATAATAATGACACTAATATATTACCAAGAGATTACTCAATTGCAATACCATGAAAGGAAAGTCTTGTTATACTTCACATAAGTTATATTTTCCTAATAGAACAATCAAACCATTGAATTTACTTCTGAAAGAAAGCTAATTTTCGCAATTTAAAAAGTAGTATATTGTGATCCACTTTATTAAATAATAATAATAATAATAATAATAATAATAATAATAATAATAATAATTTATTTATTTTATTTATTATTAATTAAACAATACACATACATATATATAAAAGAGAAATCCTCCAAACAAGATAAACTTGTGCTAGGAGTCTTTCTCAAATTATTAATTACAAACCAAAAACAAAAACACCAACAAAAATAACAATAATAATAATAATAAAATACATCACTATATTATAAATACTAAAACAAGTAAACCCAAACAAATAATATAAGAATAAATACAACCAAAAAGATATACACATTAATTAATCAATATATTACACATGAGACAATAGCCAAAATTTTAAATATTTTTTAAAAATATAAAAAGATAAATTATGCCTGCAACTGCTTTCTAAAGAAAAATCTGGATCCATCAGTTGAAATTTGTTAGTCAAGCGGGTATTTAGGGTATTTATAATTGATACTTTACGACACAGTAAAAAACGATGACGATATATATCAATGATAATTCTAAACTTATATAGTTTAGAAACAGATAACACACCAGAATTGACATATATATCTTGCACAAAGGTCAATCTAGGTCTACCAAAAAAAAAAAAATAATAAAAATAAATAAATAAATAAATAAATAAATAATAATAATAATAATAATAATAATAATAATAATAATAATAATAATAATAATAATAATAATAATAATAATAATAATAATAATAATAATAATAATAATAATAATAATAATAATAATAATAATAATAATAATAATAATAATAATAATAATAATCATAATAAAAAATAATAAAAATAAATAAATAAATAAATAATAATAATAATAATAATAATAATAATAATAATTAATAATAATAATAATAATAATAATAAAAAACAATTCTGAGTACAGTTACTAAAATATAATAATAATTTTCTGTGGCAAAGATTCCTTACAATAATTCATCTTATTTTAGATATAAGACATTTGAGGGAGGTATTTGACACTGAAAATACATTTAGGTTATATTTAGAGTTTTTAATATTTTCCTCAATATAAAAAACAATATTTATTATTATATTTAAATCAATAATTATGATAATTACTAATTATAATAACATCCTACAAAATACAAACAGCTCAGGTGGGGAAATAACAGAAGCATATAAACGTTCAGTAATTCCTTGTCTATATATAACTATTTGTTTAATTATAAATAGTAAAACTATCAATTTCAGCAGACACTTTCAAATGATTATGACCAAAACAAAAAGATAGAAAGATAAGATAATAATAAATATATATGACAGATGACTTTTCTGATGATTATGATAAACTATTCCATGATCCTTAATTACAATCAGATATGGAATACACTGATCATTATTTTGTATAATTGGCATTTTGCAAAGTTTTCCTTCTAAAAAATTCGAACAGCTTATCTAATTATAACTTTCTGTTATATTCTATTCTCAGTCATATTTTCTACTAAAAGAAATCAATATTTCACGTAAATGTTTTCAGAATAATATTTATAAGATAAGTGATAACAGCCTCTTTTATAAAATACCATGTTCAAATTTGCCTCAAAATAAAAAGTATTTTAATCATTTTTTCACATATCCAATCCAATGAAGATCTGATTATTAAAACAATAGATTTTATAGTTTCATGTCCAGAAAAATAAAATATGTTGATTAGTTTTAAGATCTTTCCATTACATTTTAAAAATATTATATAAACAATCTTAAGTAAAATTTCTCTAATATGTTTATATTAAAACGAGCAAAATTCTCCATACAGTAGTGCCACTCAGTGCCAACCAGAGTAATCAATGGATCCCAGAAGGCTTGTGCATAAAATCACCATCTAGTGCCTACTCATCCAATATCCCCAGACAAGTTTCTGGATTGTGGTCTATGTCAGTGAAGAGCTTTGGATCTGAGAGAACTGCACCTAGATCTTAGGATCTAATCCAACCCTCCAGCAGCCACCTTTTATCTCTACTTAACTACAAAACTATGAGAATAAAATTGAAAACACAATAATATTTTCAATCTAAGCTCAATAGCTTATATAGTCACATGGGTCTGAACCCAGTTCAGTATCGATAGATTTTGGTGTCTTTGGCTCTTTAACAACCATAGCCTCCACTATCCTATTAGGTAGGATTGGCATTACACTAAACCTCACATTCACTATTTCTTATGCTTCTTCAAACTGTTAAAGCAGGCAAAACTCTCCATACAGTAGTGCCACTCAGTGCAAGCGAGAGTAATCAATGGATGCAAGAAGGTTTGTGCAGAAAACTTTTATCTAGTGCCTACTCATCCAATATTCCCAGACTAGTTTCTAGCTTGTGTGTTAATTAACTATATGTTTATGTGCTGATTGTTAAATGCAGGTAGTAACATAAGATATGAATAAATGAAATATTAATAAAATGAATCTCTTGATAAGAATTGTAATTTATAAATTCTTTCTATTGTAATTAAAAAAATCTTAACTGCAATAAACAATCTACTATTATATTGCTTATCAAAAATATTAAAATTAAAAAAAATATGAATATCATTATTTTATACCCTGCTGAACCCTTAATAATCCCATATCTCTATATACCTCAATTGATGAATTCAAAACATTGACAGTAGATATATCAGTGAAAAAAATTTTTTTTAAACATGCGATAATTCCAATTGTAAACCGAACCAAGGGTGTTACAATATATATTACAATTACTATACATATCCTCAAAAAACTTTATATAATAATCTCTCTTTAGTATCTACATACATTTCCTTTTTTATGATTTCAAAGAAGTAGGTGAAACGTTGAAAATATTGTATTTAAATAGTGAGATATATAGGTTGACAAGAAAAAGGATTTTGAATATTTTTCATATTTGAGTGATTATTTGGAATCATGTTTTTAAAGAAACAATGAATTTTTATTAATAATAATAATGATAATAATTCGTCTGTTTTAAAAATACTTATTACAATTGCGTAATCAACTTTTTGGATTTTATATTGCTTTAAAAAAAAAATCTGAAAGTTTGCGGTTTTGACGTTTTATTACTTTTGTTATTTGGTTTCCTAATAGGCAATCTTACAGAAAAAAAAACCTTTTCAATGAACTATTAAGATATAATTTTCACATGGACGGTTTGAGATTTAAAACTATCTTTGCATTTATCTGAAAATCGATGTAGACATAAAAAATACTTGCATTTATTTTGGCTCAAACGTAGAATTTAATCTTAGTGATGTAGTTGTAAAAATAAAATCACAAATTAAAAGAATTGATTTGGGGGCAAAAAATCGAAAGTTAAACAGTTTAAAACAGATGAAACGATTCTAGGAAAGTATTAAGTCATATCAGTACAATAAAATTTAAAAGAAATAAGTATATGCTTTTATTTGTAAATTACGTTTTTAAATAGTAGAAAGATTCAATTATTCTATTTATTTTTACAGTTTTTAAAATTAATGATATTGATAATCTTAGAAATAACAATGGTGCTTTATAAAGTCAATAAATGTTTATATAATATACATACATTTTAAAAGAGTTTCGCGAAATAAAGATTAGTGGAGTAGCAATTCAATTTAGTAAATATCTACTTAGCTAAAGAACAAAACATATAACCTATAAACTGACATTATTTCTGCCGTTCAGTAGAGAAATAGTAAAGAGACTATAAAGACGATCTTACACTGAAGGGGAGTTATAGAGACTGCTTTATCTTGTGCGTGTTTGTGCATATATATGATCATATTTTGATTTACAAGTATCAAACATTCTAAACGTACAACGTTTATACCATTCACTTTAGTTAAATACATTAACCTAGTCCATATGTAAACTTTAATCCACAATCAAAGACCAGTACATCTGTACTATCATCATCATTTTCAACAATTATCGAACCAATGTAGAATGAAAGGCTGTCCAAGTTCAATCAATGTTCTCCGATTTCTAGCCTCTCTTTTCCACATCACCCCAAAACAATTCCTTATTTCATACACCCATTTCAAATGTAGTCTCTTTCTGGGTATTTTACAATATCTTGGAATCTAGTTGAAGATTTCAACTGTCCATCTATAATAATCTCTTTTAGCAATATGTCCAGCCAAACTCCAATTCAGTCTTTTATTTTTTAAGTGATATCAGTAATATCTGTTTGTTCTCTCATGTATGTATTTCATTTTTGATCTCTTCTTGTGACTCCTTACCTACATCTTTCCTTACTTTATTGAGTGGTGTGAAGTATATGCATTGTTCTTTTATTAAGTTTCCAAGTCTCTGATCCGTAAGTAAGAATTGTTAACATGCATTTATTAAAAACCTTCCTTTCCAAACACATAGGTGTATTTCTTTTGAATATTAAATTATTTCTATTAAAAGCACTCCAACCAAGTTTAATTCTATAATTAATATCATCCATTATTTTTCTATCTGTAGTAATAGTCTGACAAGGTATTTGTAGTTTTTAGGTTCTTAACTCATCATAATCAATCTTTATTTTTTTATTTTGAGAAAATCCATTGAACATTACTTTAGACTTTTTAACATTTATCTTTAATCCTATTTTTTTATTTTCATCTGATAACTCTTGCAACATTTCCTGAAACTCTAAAGCATTAGGTGGTAGAAAACCTGAGCTATTGCTATTCCTTAGATATCATCATTTAAAAATGTAATTGTGATTATAAGATTTAATGCTATTTTATAAAATGTATTAAATATAAAAGTATTGAAAGTAACCTAACCCTTTTTGTATAATGTGTTGCATAAGATATTAAGAATCATTTTTTAAATAGAGAGTATGAGAACTCTTCCCAAGATTTGATGTTTGTATTTGTCATGAGATGAATTTTTCTTTTATAGCACATATATGAAAAAGCCTAGAATTGACTAATTTTGTAAAGACGTAAAGGCTGTTGGATAATATATAAGTTAACCATAATGTAAGAATTGGAGACATTATTATTGGTGGCACTGGAGAAAAGTGTGCAAAGTCAGGAGCAGAGGGTCCTGATTGGATTTCAAAAAGTGAAGAGGGAGTCATGGCATGGTCAATCATTTTGCTGCTCATTGTGTGATTTTTCCAGGAACTGGTAGGAGAATGTAAATGAAGTGATGTTGGATGTCCTATTTCAGGGCAAGAACTCTTTCCTGCATTTCAGGAGTGGCAGTGGGGGAGGGGAAAGTACTTGTTGAATGTCTACATGTTTTGGCATTTTGGGGAGGGATGAATTTGGGAGTTGGGGATTTTTGAATCAAGGCTTGTTTTGTACTGTTTTCTTGGGGATTGTGTGACTTTTTGAGAGACTAATCCTTTACCTTTTTTCACATGGATTTGGTTTATTTCTGATTGGGGGGTTTATCTTTTTGTTTTGTTTTGATTGTTTTGGTGGCAGGATTTTTTTGTTTTATTCTCCACCTAGGTTTGATTAGATGCTTGTTTTCAGGCATTAATTGGATGGCTTGCTGGATGTTTGTCTCTCTATTGTCTGAGTGGTGTGTCTGAGTTCTGTTGGAACTTGTATCATGAATCAGGTGTGGCAATGCTGATGTTGGTAGCTTCAGTGTTGGGTGGCCTTCATTCCAAGTGGCTGCATATGCAATGGATAATGGATGAATTATTGTTTTGTAGAACAATAAATATATAACCACAGGTGGGTATATTCTGGTTTGTTAAAATGTGTCTTTATTGGTGTATGGTTGATTTATAAAACAAAGGGGTATATATTTTTTTTAAAAATGTAAAAATTGGAGAAAATTGGAAATTGATTATATTTAAAATTAAGTGCAATGTAAACTCAAGACTATACTTGCAGAACTCAGAAGAAGCTACTAAATCTTAGAATGAAAAAAGCTGTAAAATTAATCTTTGCATGTAATAAGCCATCTGATTATTAAAATATATAAATTTGCATATAAATAAAATATTGGTAATATTTTTTTTATATCATTGTAAAAAGAATTCAAGAGAGAATATTTGTTATTATTATTTCTCTTTATAAACATTTTTTTTATTTGTACTTTAACATAACAGGTTTAGTTTGTACTTTTTTTTTACCACATATTAAATGATATAAGATAGTGGCTATCTTATTTTTTCATAAAAAAAAAAAGTTGTGTTAAATTCTAGTGTTTGTCAATTTTTCTTTTTATGGATTGTTTAATTTAAATGAATCTAAACCATAGATAATATATGGTATTAAAAGTAATATATTTAAAGTATAAAGTTCACATTTAAAAGTAAGAATTCAAAATAATATTTTATCATATTCATAAATATGCATGTTTTATGTAATGATTTTACTTCATGTTGTTTATGTAATTTTGACTGTTGTGTGATTGTGGATATTTGTATTATTGATTTATTAGTTTTATTAAATCAGTTGTTAAGTTTAAACACAGTCTATGGCCATTTAGCTCTCATTGTTGCATTTTATTATATTTACAAGATGCACTTGGTCTTGTAATGGTCCATGTTTTTTTAATTGGTTGTTCTAATTATTTTTTAAAGATTTAATGTAAATTAAACAAAAGATTTTAAATGTGAGAATAGAAAGACCATTGTTATAGTGGAATACAAAAACTCTGGGCAATTAGGCCATCACTTTTGTAATGATTGGTTGCTTTAACAATTTTTTTTAAAGAGTTAATGTAAATTAAACAAAACATTTTAATATTATATAAATAAATTTCCAAATTTAAATAAAGCTAAATTAAAATTTAAGTTTTAAATATATCTGTTGTATTTTCTAGCTTTATGACTTCAAATATATATTTACTGGAGCACCCTCTAAATAAAAATATATATATATTTTCAATAGTCAGTCTTGATTAATTGTAAGGTTTTTTTTAAACTTGACTATTAGTTACCATATATTAATATCAGAATGCCTGTCATTTTTGTAATTTTTTTAAATTGGTTGCTTTATCAATTTTTTTTAAAGAGTGTTTTTTTATTTTATTAAAAAGTGATAATTTATAAAAGTTTGTTAACATTTTAAGAATGTTGTTTATCTGAACTAACTATATTATCTATTATATATATTTACTAACTATATTAGGAGATTGAACAATCATGAAAGCACAAAGTGTTTTAATGTCAAATTATGATTTGGTATTTGTGGCTGTTTCTACAGTTGGATAGGAACCTTTACTGCAAAATATATACTATATTTTTATAGTTAAAACACTTACTGATTATTCCACAGCATTATTTATTTAATGGCAGAATTACTTCCTTTGTATAAACATAGTGGTTATGAATTTGACAAATGACATTGGATGAACATTCATTCACCAATCAGACAACAGAAAAAATAAGGATTATATATATAAGATTTATGTTATGTGCCATCTTGTTTAGACTTCTTTGCTTTTATGAATTAGAGCTTGATGCTAAAATGGAAAAATTATAAATATGAAAAGATTTGAACCAGGATCCATAGGTGCATCCTTTAGGCAAAAGAAAATCATGGTAAACTTCAAGATAAATAAATGTTATTCACAGCAGATTAGATTTTATTGTCAATATTTTTTATATTCATTTATTTTTGAAGAGATATGATGACTGATCAGAAAATGTAACCAGTATTTTAAAATTATGAAGTCATAAATGATGTAAAGTTGAAAAGTATTTGGTTTGACCATCAGAAATAATAAAATGTTTGTTTATGACTTATTGCATAATAAATATATCCAGTTCTACTAATGATATATCACCATAGTTAGATAGTGTCAATCTTAATTTCTTTTTACTAGTCAATATTCAAACAAGCATTTATTATTTTTATTACCACTTTACCAGTGCTCTCAAATCCAAAGCTTCTAACTGATAAAATTCACAAGTTAAAATCTGGTCTGATAATATTGAATGAGTAGTCACTAGTTAGAGAGTTTATACACAAACCTTTAATCATCCATTGCACTTGGTGGCACTACTATATGGAGAGTTTTCTACTGTTAGTAACAGCCTGTGTAAGTATATGAAATGATTGTGATGTTTTGATAGTTTTATACTTATCCTGCCCACCTGATAATGGTGACTGAGTTTTGAAACACCAAAGACACCAAAATGTATTGATGCTGAACTGAGTTCAGATCAAATGAGCTTGGGTTGAAAATGTTATTATGTTTTCATCTTGGTTTCCTAGCCTTATAGTTAATCAAATAGGTAAAAGGTGACTGCTGGAGGGTTGCATTAATTCCTAAGATCTAAGTGCAGTGCTCTCAAATCCAAGTCTTCTCACTGATGAAATTCATAAGCTAGAAACTAGTTTGTTAATATTGAATGAATAAGCACTAAATAGTGACTTTATGTATAAACTTTCCTGCATCCATTGATTACGAAGGCTTTACTTGGTGTCACTTTTGCATGGAGAGTTTATTATTGTTATTAACCACCTCTGTAAGCATATGAAATGGTGATCATGTGATATATGTTATTTTATTAGAATTTTACATATTTTTTATATTTTACTTATTATTGCTAATATAGTTTTAGGCAGTATTTAATTTATATATAAGGTAAAAACAATCATGTTTTAAAATAATGTTTTGTTACTATGTTTATACAGAGCAGAAGACTTATCATTTTATGAAAGCTATGTTTCTGATGAAAATCATTAAAAGTGTACTTAACCATGTCTATGTTGCAAAAGAAAAAAAAAAATTTCATGTTGCAGTTGTAAGAAACGTTTTGCAATCAAATTACAAATACAGAGAAAGAGAAAATGGAATATTACATTTTAAAAAATGAATAGCTGACAATTAATTATGATCAATTAAAATATTCAAAGCTATATTTAAATTACAAGGAAGGATAACATTTTTGTAGAACCACTTTAAACATAAAGTTTCCCCTAATAGTTGCTATATTAATTTAACAGCTTGAGTGGTTGCAGCATGATAGCCGCTAGTAGCAGCTGGTTCATCGAAATTTTGTTTTCTTTTTAAAATTGTGTGAAAACTATGAGTGAGGCATCAACAGAAATCCAAGCATTCATTGATGCTTGAATTTCTTTTTAAAATGGCATATCGTATGTTAAAATCGGACAAAATTTATATTTTTTATTAATATTTTTCTTAGTAGGTTTATTTATTTTCTTTCCTTTTCTGCTCAGTTTACTAGATTACATGAAGAAGACAAAAGGACAATTTTGTTTCAGCAAGACACTCAAGTAAAATGTATTAATAATGTCTCCATGATTCAAGGCCTTCACCCTAATAAAAACGTATTAAAATAAGTATTCAATTTTTTTTTTTTTTGGTATTTTAAATTTTTCTATTATTTGCATAGTATTATTTTAATTTTTATTATTATTTGATAAATTATAATTTATTGATGTGTTTGCATTTGTATTAGTGTGTGTAGTATATAAATTATACTTGTATTGCAATATATCATAGTGGTTTATGTATAATATAATTTTGGAGCTTGTAAGTATTCCATTAAAATTTTTATTATGATTTGTGTAATAGTTTAAATTTTTCTATTATTTGCATAGTTTTATTATTTTTATAAATTATAATTTATTAATGTGTTTGCATTTGTGTATAAATTATACTCATATTCCGATATAACATAATGATTTATGTACAGTGTAATTTTGGGCCTCTAATCAAAGTTCGAGGCAACTTTGTTTTATAGACATAATGATTCTAAAAAGGTGTAATAACTTATTAATGTGTTTATATATGTATTAGTGTTTTGTGTTTGCACTTGCATATCTGTGTTTGTATAACAGTAATAATTTTTATATATATACTAGCAGTGGAATGTAAATTTTAAGTCTAATTATCAGATGTACAGAAGAGTTGCAGTTGATGAAGCAATCACACAATTTACTGGGCATAGTACCATCTGAAATTATAAATTCTTAAAACCAATAAAGAGAGGTTTCAAATGGTGTGTGTGTGTGTGTGTGTGTGTGGTGATAGCTACAGTGATTATGTATGTACACATGGAATTGTATGCAGGCAAGGAATCAAATTTGGATCCTTGCCTATGCCTTAGTACTCATGTTGTGGAGTCAGTAGTTTTGCTACATCTTGCATCACATTATTTTCAAGACTATAACTAGAAAATGAGCTATATGCAAATAAATTATATCTCTATGGACCAATAAATATAGCAAGATAGCATCACTGGTGTGCACAAAGAATATAATTATCACTGGTGTACACAAAAAATATAAAATGAAGAAATGAAACTCATTTTATCATTGGTACAGACAATAGCCTTTAATTTCTACTTTTGGATAGACATGAAGCCAATTTTATGATGACAAATGCATATCTCCTTTCTGGAAATGATTTATTTTGTATTATTTATTAGAATGAATATTTTTCTTATAGCCATCTTGAGATTTTTTAACTTTTGGGGTACAAGATAAAACTGAAGAATTCTTATGTGACTACTTTTGCATATTCTGAATGTATGGATTATCTCAGGTAAGAACTATTATATATAGTCTGAATAAGAATTTTGTGAGGAATACAAAGAAAGTATCAATGAAGATGTAGTTTAAACTTAATTAATAATAAATTAGAAATTATGAACAAACAATAAAGTAATAATTATTTTGGATGTTGAAATTTCTTTCTTTTTCCTTATTTTTTAATGATAATCACTATTTTTCTTAGTCTTATGTTTTCCTTAGTTCAATGTAAAGCTTTTTGCTCTAACATTATTTAAACTGAAGTTATTGTGAAAACTGTGCCTCAAGTCAGTTTTTAAAAAAAATTCAATATGGCACCAAGGACCATTAAATTAGTTAAATAGATATATACAATAGCAGGAGATAGTAATGGGGCTTTATACGTCCAATCCACGCTAATTTTCATAATGAATAACTTGTTTTTGGGTTATGTAGTGTGTTCATTCTCAGTTTAGTTTAAATTTATCGGCTCTCAAAATAAATTTACGTATAAAAAAACATTCATGAATTTATATATATTAAATTTAGATTAAAAGGAGTATATTTTTGTAAATATTAAATGTATATAATTGTCGTTTTATTCGTATCGAATACTTGTTTTACTTTAAATAATTTGTTTTGTTTATGATTAAAAGTTGTTATTCCTCTTAAAATTAAAATTTCTCTTGTAATAGCAAGTTTCATTAATTAAAAAAGATAAGAATTCACTTTTCAATTAGCCCCAATTTCAGACTCCTTACTACTCCATTTTCTTATTAGGAAAGGAATTCAAAAAATTCAAGCCTGAAAGCCTTATTCGGCGAATGCTCTCTGAAAACAATTTTCAATTATAAAAAACCAGATTGACAAGAAAATGTAGCTTCGTCGAGTTATCAGTGAACAGTAAAGATATAGCTCCCGAAAAGTAAAGATAAGAGATTAGTTTTAACTGTAGGAGTTAGGCAGTGAATTTGCGTAAATAAAAATTGCATTTTATCATGAGTTGTAGGCCAAATATCAGTTATCTGGCTGGCTGTTCTCTAAGTCTGGTGAATGGAGCTGAAGCTGAACCATTCTTCCGTGATCATCATCTTATTAAAATAATGAAAGCCATTAAAATACTTGCCAGTAGTCAACTAATGATGCCTACTATACATAACAACTTGAGGAGTAACTTAAGGACAAGCAACGGAAGGGTAATATATTTCCATAATGAACGTCAAACTTTCAGTAGTTCGAACTTTATTTTACTTCCTAATTTAAGAGCTCTTTATTCTTTAATGTAACATTTTTTATAAAACCTTTTATTCATGCTATTGTAAATTATTCGTAATTCTTTAAATCTCTCATCTTAAACTTTCTTATACTTACTTGGTAGTTCATTTAATATATATATTGTGCGTGCATTTATTAATGTCGTATTTAAAATTATATGCCAATAATCTCTCGACTCGATGAGTTCCTTGATTCCATTTGCACTCACGCTGAATAATATAATATAAATTTTAAATAGTATCTCGCCATTAGAACTAAATCTATAAGTTCTATTAATCATCGAGTCGAAAGAAAATATTATACGTTTACTATTTTTATAATTAGCTAATAATAAATTGATTAGCTGCATTCTCACCTATGTCCTCAGCTCTTAAGTTACAAGTGTATCTACTCACAAAATGTTAAAATATGATTTTTGTTCCTACTAATACTTGTTAGGCATAGACATAGAATTCCAATATTACGTAATTTCCATTGGCATATGATAAGGACCACTACCTATTATTATAATTGTAAGATATTTAAAGACTAGAGGTAACTAATGCAATTTATATTCTATTGAAACAAAAGCAAATTATTCATTATTAAATATTTTCTAATATACTTAGTTTCTTTAGTTCATCATTCTTTTATAATTTTTAAATGTTCATACTCGTTATCTGTGTTGCAACCCGAACATACATATGATTTGATTTAAAAAGTATTCAAGATAATTAATTATTAGATATTCGTGTCAGTGTAAGTCTCTAGTCCTCACCAACTCGTTGAACTAGTTCTTGGCGATAGCACTGTGCCATCGATTTCTGCTATCTGAGCTGTTGAGTTGGTTTGAATTCAGTTTTGTTAAGCTGAGTTTGAATCATTTGACTTGCGGTGGTGGTGG